>CBVK0101699002.1:0-36465 GCA_900067695.1 Picea abies | reverse complement strand
ACCGAGATCTACACTCTTTCCCTACACGACGCTCTTCCGATCTCACCAATAGAAAAGGAAAAACACTACGTGAAACAAAAGTCACTAGATGAGGTGTGAAAAAAAGAGGATTTGTGACACACCAAGAAGAGGGTGATAAAGGAACAAGTTCAAGAAGAGTTGAAGTGCACAACATGAGGAAAAGCACTACGCGAATTGGGTCGCGGAGAAAAAATTGGGGACTAAGTAAGTAACTTCTTGCATTGTTGTTTAAGATTGTTGAATGATCCCGATGATGCATGCAAGTTGACATAGATATTAGCTACCTGCATGGGGGAGAATAGATCGATAGAGATATATTATCCCCCTTTACAGAAGGAGATGTGTCTCATGTTAGTAAGAAGATGCCATAAGTGCACTAGAAAGGAGTTCAAGATGACAGTTGAACTCAATGGTTATAACATGGATGCAGTCATGTTGGATCTAGGTTCCGATGTGAACATCCTTCCTAAGAAGTCATAGGAATTTATGGGTAAAACAAACTTAGTTTGGTATCCAATTCATCTATGGTTGAAAAGTTAGTACAAAATGTATCCTATAGTTCGATTGGAGTAAGTTGAACTGAACATAGCAGGGGTGAATATGAAGGTTGATTTTGAAGTCATAGAGATTATGGATGATATTGATCCCTACCCTATACGACTTGTCATTGATCAGGCCTTTGAAAACAATTCCATGTTAAATTTGAAGAAGTGACAGATGTTATTTGAGATGGACACCCTACATGTGATTGCACCTCTGGACCTTTATCAAGGGAACATACATAATGAACCAATGGATGAAGATGCACAGAGTTCTATTATTGAAAAATGGGTGCAAGGAAGATTAAATCAATCCCACATCATATGGGGAGATGATTTGGAGGAGTGTGAAGTCATATGAAAATTATTTAGAAGATATTATGGAATGATGGAAGCATAAGATGTATACTTGTAGGTGCACATGAATAACTAAAGAAATATGTTGCATTGGTTCTAAACAATGTGATGCACCATGATTCTATGGGATATGGTCAGTGCAAGCCTTTTTGATACAAATGGAGAAGAATGTTTTGGATGATTGACGGGTGCAAGACATGGATGTCATAGTACAAGGTACACCTATATGTTGGCCGGAAACACACTGCACAAGTCTACACCACTGGGAACAAGTTCCTGAAATGATTAAGGTCAGGTTCTAGTTGATCTCTGACTTTGAGTTGGCCAATGGATATAAAGGAATTGAATATACTTAGGAGCACAAATTTCACTACTTTGATGGGCGATGGACGTAGAATATTCCTCATACTTAATGGTTCCATTGGTTCAATCATACTATGGATATGATTCATAGGAGCTCGTATATTGAAGAGGAGCTCTAGAGGAAAATAATCAAGTGGATTCAGGTAAGCCCTCAATTTTTATCAACATTTTTCTTTAATGCAAAGGATCTGGCTCAAAGAGATGAAATATTCTAGATTAAGAATTTTATATTTCATCACGAGCCAAAGGATTCCATGCTAAGGGTAATATGCTTGTATCATCAACTAATGGAAAAAATGAAAGAGGTTGTCCATTGTTTGAAATTTGGTGTGGATGGTATTGATGAAGATGACCCCCGAGACATACAAATAAAAGTGTTCAAGGTAAGCACACAATTGAGGGAAAAGTGTTGAAGATGACTATGCCAGACTATGGTTTCTCAATTAAGACAAAGAAACATAATATTGGTAGTGAGGAAGGGTCCAAAATGGCCATCATTAGATATTATTGGGATAAGGAGACTATCAGTCAAGTTGTCAACTTACTAAAGGAATATAAGGACTTGTTTCCCTGTAGATTCTAAAAAATGAATGGAATTGAAGGATTGTTGGGGACTATGAAACTTCAACTCAATCCGAATGACAAAATGTTCAAGAGGAGGCACTATCAATTAAATCCCAAATATAAGAAAAAGGTACACAAAGAGTTGGATCATATGTTGGATGCTAGAATTATTGTCCTTGTGGAAGAGTCATATTGGATTAGTCACATGATGGTGTAACCTAATAAAACATGTGATATTTAAATATGTATAGATATGTGGAGCCTTAATGTATCCTATGTGCATGATCCTTTCCCTACCTGTTTCACTGATAAGGTTCTGCAAAATGTTGGAGGATGAGAATCCTACTCTTTTACAAACAATTTTTTTGGGTATCACCAAGGAAGGATAGTAGAGGAGGGCCAAGCCAAAACCACCTTTGTGACATAGCGAGGTTACTTTGATTACATTGTGATTCCCTTTGGACTAAATAATGCACTTGTAGTTTTTTTTCGAATCATGGTCGTAGCCTTCAAAGAATTTATCCACAATTTCATTGAAGTTTATTTGACAACTAGACAATGTTCAACTCGTTAAAGGATTATATGCATGCCCTTTGATTGATGTTGGATCAATGTCACCAGCTCAATATTTCACTAAATTTAAAGAAGTGTATCTTTTGTATGCCATTTGGGATGTTTTTGGGGCATGTAGTCTGTAAGGATGGATTGTTGGTCAACTAGGCTCAAATATATGCCATATTGGATATGGTATCCCCCACCTTAGTTTGCAATATACGTGCCACGTTGGGCCATACATGATATTACTGGAAGTTCATTCAAATTTATGCGAAAATTGTTGCCCCCTTGAAGAAACTACTGCAAAACGATACTAAGTACATTTGGACACTACAAAGTCAAGAAGCCTTGGATACTCTAAAAGAGAAATTAGTCACTACACCGATTCTGGTTTTTCCCGATTGGTTTAATCTCTTCCATGTTCATATAGATTCTTCATCCATTGTGCTGGGAGAAGTTATTGCACAAACAGGTGAAGGGAATATTGAACACCCAATATATTTTTCTAGTCTAAATCTCTCTGATGATGAAAATAATTATACAACCACTGAGCACAAGGGCCTCAACATGGTATATGCCTTGCATAAGTTTCTCCATTACTTGCTGGGAAATTCATTTAAATTCTTCATTGACCATTCCATGCTCAAGTATTTGGTCCAAAAACTAGTTTTGGGTGGGTGAATATACCTCTCATTACTTCTCTTTCGATAATTCAAATTTGAAGTAGTCGTCAAACCTGGGAAATATAACGTTAGCCCAGATCATATGTCTAGGGTTTATTCTAGAGAAGCTAGTCAAAGATTAGAAGATGAAATCCCAAATGCACAAATATTCTTCATCGAACAAATTCCTGATCAACTAACTGAGATTGTTGAATTTATTAATATAGGATAGGCTCCAACATGGTATCCCTTGACTAAGCATCGTCAACTGGTGGCCCACAATGCAAACTATCAGTTGATTCCTAGGAAACTATATAAGTTGGGAGTAGATGGAATCCTATGTAGGTGCACATTAGAACATGAAAGCGAACCCATTATATATGAATCACATGAGGGTATTGTAGGGGGACACAATGCAGGAAAATCCACTATGCGAAAAATTTTGCATGCAGGACTTTAGTGGTCCTCACTCTTCATCGATGTCAAGGAGTATTGTAAACATTATGATTTACAGCAACAGATTGAAAAGACTTGTTGAAGAGATGAGTTCACTCTTTCTCCAGTTACAATTCTAGAGTTATTTGACAAATGGACAATAGATTTTGTGGGGCCCATTAATCATCTCGCTCATCAAATAGGTGCACACTACATTATCACGACCACTGAATATATGACTAGATGGGTTGAAACCACACTGGTTAAGGATTGCATAGTAGAAATGACAACAATATTAATTTTTGAGAATGTGATTACATGATTTGGATATCCAAAGGTGTTGATGAGCGATCAAGGATCGCATTTTCTGAACAAGACTATTCATTAACTCACTTAGGAGTTCATGATCCATCACCAAAATAAAATTCCATATAATCCTCAAGCTAATGATATGGTTGGATATTTCATTAAAATATTACAACATGCATTAACCAAATTTTGTAATGTGCAGCATGACGAATGGGATCAGTGGATCCCTGTAGTATTATGGGCATATTGAACAACTTCCAAGAGGTTGATGAAGTACACCCCATCTAGATTAGTATATATTAAAGAAGCAGTCATGGTACTCAATTTTTTTATTCCAATCCTATGTCTTGCTATCTCGACTCAGATGACAGATGAACAGTCCCTTCAATAAAGGTTAGATAAAATCATGGAGCTAGAGGAGGACCATATGATGGAAAGATTCAAATAGGTGGTAAAAAATAAAATATAAAAGGCATGGAATGATCGCAACATCCATCAGAAAACACTTGAGCCTCAATCTTTGGTCTTGTTATATAACATCAAATATTTACAGCCCCCAAGCAAGCTACGTATGCATTGATTGGGTCCATTTTGTCTAGTCCACATCAGTAAAGTTGATCTCGCCAAGATGGATACATTACAGGGAAAGTCACTCAAGGGACTTATTAATGGTAGCAGGTTGAAGGTGTACTACATCTCATAGGGGTTACCCATTACTTAGCTCATTCATCTCATCTCATTCTTCATCTCATTCTGGTTGACACCTCCAACCATTTTCCACTCAATATACATCCAATTCCTCCCATGAAGTTGTTGGAGAAATTCCCCACGTCCCATTCTCTCTTTCCCCTATCCGTCACCCACATCCTTATTTTCTCCCCACTTAGCATTATCTTTCCACTTTCCACTAGTATTACCATATCTCAGTTCAGGTCCCCTTTCATGACCCAACTTCACAGATATTTCAGGACATGCAATTTCCAGTTCGACCAGGTAGCCCGAGAACCCACAGTTTAGTTTTCACAAATATTGACACTTCTTCATCAACTTCTAGGAAGAGGTCACACTCTCTTATTGTCCAAAAAGACACATCCATAAACCCCACAGTTTCATAAACTTTGCTTCGTAGTTTTGAAAATCCACTAACTCTCTCGGGTTGACACTGGTTTTTCTGTCACCATGGATAATCACCTTTGCTAACATGGATAACCCAAGCATATCATGCTCTTTCCACTCCACTAGGCTAGGAGGTCCCCATATTTCATCCTATATTTCCAAAACAAATAGACAAGCAGAGGATGATTCTCTCTCTCGATAGAGCTCTTCCTCATGATCTACTTCTTATAGGTTAACGAGTAATTGGGATAAGTTCTAGTTATATCACTTATACCAGTGAGGAGTTTCATTTGTTGATGACATGCTTTAAATAGATCCCTCATTCATCACCACATACACCCCAAAAGAAAAATAGTTCAAGCATCTGGCCAAATGAAGTCCAAATCCATCGATTATCTTTCATAAAACTTGATTCATTCCAAGACTTGTTTCGGGTTACAACTACAACCTAGATAGACGATTTTCTCTTAATCAAGCCTATCTATAACCACAACTTGGTTTGATGCTTTGGTATGTCACTGATGATGATTTTATCTTACTCAATTCCTATAGAAGTTATTCCCCAAGGAAGTTGGCTTGAGGATGAGTCAAGTAATAGTGGCGGGGGCCTCTTAGCCACAAAGGTTTGGGTAAATATTGTGCGTGCACACAAAAAACGTTGTGCATGCCTATTCCATTTTTTCATGTTCTCAAGGATCTATGAGAGGGGTAATAGAAGGCATGCGCTATATCATTTTTTGTTAATTCCTACAAATTCCATTTCTTTAAATGCACGCCAATACACATTTTGTGATTCATGCCAGAAATCAAGAAGACACCACATGCAAGTCAGTATCAAGAAAATAATCTTTGGGAAATCTCCCTAAATGATCACTACAACTAGCACAAGAAAATGTGGAGTAGCCAGAAAAAAAATGATGGTAAGGTAGTTGATATTTCCATGATTCCAAAGAGGATATTAGGAATACATGTGGGTGAGAGAAGCGTGCGAGACTAGTAGTCAGAGGAGTGAGTGGAGAAGAACTGAGAATGAATGAGTGCCAAAGTTGAGAAGAAAATAAAAATGAGCAATGACAACTGAAAAAAAGACTATTCAGTTAGCTCGTTAGTTAGTTGGTTTTTGTTCATCAATGCCCTTGAGCTCGCTCTGTGCCTATGCTTTGTAATGTTTCAGTCTTTCAATTATGTAGAGTCTAAAAGGATGCACATGGCACAATGTAATGTAAATCTAGTGAATTATATGAGGAAAAGTAATACTCTGTTGCTGTCAATGTATGGGTTTCCCAATGTACATTTTTGTAGAATGAAGATAATAAAGATGCAGTGATTCTAGTCTTATTATGTGTTACATATTTGTCAATTGATTGGATTTTCTTATATTATATATTGTTAACTGTTAAAATAATCGACAATGGATTGTATGAATTTCAAATCGGATGGATCTCTGTGTGTTTGGTCCTTCATCCTCAACAAAAGACCATATGGTCTTTTTGATCCTCATAGAATCTCATGTGAGACATGTCTTATCCTTGTCTAATGATAGGTATTGTTATAATCTTATATTTCATAGTATCACCTAGTGATTAGAATTGCTTCCTCTAGTCAATTTTATTGTAAATAATGTTTTATTCTGCAAATGATTTACAAAAAGAAAAACAAAAGAAAAGAAAAAAAAAAAGAATAAACAAAAGAAAAGAAAAGAAAAAGTATAAAAATAGAAAAAATGAAAAGAGGGTATAAAAATAAAAAGATAAAATATAAAACCCCATGAAAAAATAAATTTGGTTTGACTCATACTGTATAGTCATGATCAAACCTTTTAAATTTATGTTGATAGGTTAGTGAATAAATTTGGTCAAACAATTTAATATTGACAAAATTAGTTAGGTTAGAGTAATAATTAATCCAACAGTCTAAGCTGGATTAATGTGTTAGTTGATTAGGTTAGGAGTTAGGTTAGTGTTGTTTATTTCAATGAAAATTGCAAAGGGATTGTTAAAATACCCTTTATTTGAGTTAATTTGATGTTTTTTACTTAGAAAATAATAACTTGGTGAAAAAATAAGAAAGGGTAAGCTTAGCGCTACCCATCAAATGATTTTATCCTAATTTCTATTGTGGATATGTCTTTTTGTCCCGTTGCAACTAAAATGTGCACAACTTTCATTGACGACATCGAGCAGTGCCCAGATCAACAACCATCAGTGCATTTCGGACCCCCCCTGTCCTTTCTTCCTTTAACAGTGGGGGGGGGTCTAGAAAAGAGGTTTCCCCCATGAGGACCCCACATAACGTGTCACCCTCTCAGCATTTCATACCCGCCCCCCTCGCCTGAAATCCTTCCTAACCGCCTACCCAATACCTCCCACCTCACTCTGCCACCGTACCCCACTAACTCTTGTCACGCGTCATACCCCACATACCCGTTGACCAATCAATTCCCTCCCCATGACCATTATTCACCCAGTCATCACCCCGTACCATGACAGACACCTCCGTGCACTGTTTAACCCTTTTTCTTCACCATTGCAATATTATTTGCAGATCCAAACATTGTTGACACCGCGCCAAATCCAGATTTTGAGCCAACTATCGCCAAAGTTCATTGTAAACAAACACAGTTAACCTGGGAAATTACAATCATCCATTATTTCACCTTCAGAACTCTGTCAGCCGTGGATCCCAAAGCTAAATCCACTGAGACATCCAAAAATCCATTTATTCCCCCTCCTGTCGACCTAGATCATATTCCCCTAGCAGATAAAGACTACAAAATTATAGAGCCGAAGTGTGAATTCGACATCTTCGAATTACACTTCTGGCTAAAGGATATTTTCTTGGATCAAAGTGACGAAATTGGACTCTGGGAGTCTAATTTTCCCCTGTACATGTTCCCCTAGACCTTACACTTCCCAAAATTTTCCCTGAAATGTCAAGCCCATTATCTTCCTAGCCAAAGGGCCATTATTTCTTCTTCTGGTGAAACCTTGTTCACCATTACCCCTAAATCTATAAATCAAATGTTACAATTCCCAAGAATTGATTCTGAAATCCCTTTCTTTGTCGAAGCCCTGAGTGATCTTTATCAAAAACTCTCTTTCCCCCAAAGAATACAGATTTTGGAAATCTTTCTGCCAGAAGATGCTTAGTTGCCCAAGAAAAACCCTACCTATCCATCTTCCATCTTCTCTTTCAGGGAAAACTAGATTATTTATACCCTCTGCTACATGTTAGGATACTTTTCATATGAATGGGTAGATGAACCTATCTTAGGTTTTCTGTCGATTTTCAAAAAGACACAGCCCAATTTGATTTCGGCCAGTTTTTAGCTGACAGCATACATGATCAATTTTTCAAATTTTTAACAGAAGGAATGTTCAGATATTCCTTTATGTTGGTGTACCTATTCTTGTTCTTTTAGTCAGATAGATTCTCATGTTCTCTCTAGAAATTGGATCAGGAAGGAAACCCTCAATCAATAACTTCATGGACCTCACTAGTGAGGAAGAATTCAACTAAGTTCAGCTTCAAAGACTTCATTGATCATTTTTATCACCCATTGGTTTTCATTCTTAGTAGCAGAACAGAGACAAAAATCAATGAAGAAATCCAGAGAATTCTTCAGCTCTTTGATTTGGCCAAAATAGGGGATTGGTATATGTACTAGAATCACATTGAAATAAGAGTATATGGATGTGAATTGCCACCATACAAATTGCCAAAATATCTCCCTGTTAGGATATTTTCACTGGAATATATTAGGCAGATGGTAAACTTTGATGACATCCATTTTGTATCAGTTAAGAAGAAACAACAACTCATAATCCAGGCCCAAATTGGTTATTTCAGATGCAACAACAAAGATGCAGGAGAAGAGGTAAACAAGCTATTGAATCAGATGAACTTCACTCGGAGTTTCACATGGAATTATGACCCATTTAGTTTCATCTTAGAGCTCAGGGTCAAACAAAAGAGAACTCCTTATGCTCATGTTCACAAGCCCGAAGTAGAAAAGTATATGAATCAGACAGATTGGAAAGAAAATGCATTGCTAGAAACAGAAGAACAACCTTACCTTGTCACTTCTTCACATACCAGCACACCTCAAGTACAAACAGAAAAGAGAGAAAGGAAAGATATTTCCCCTTCAGTTACAGAGGAGTCAGCTAAACATTTTCAATTTTACAGGAATATGGATAAAACTAGTCACACACTATACCTTCTTAAAGAAGGAGAAATGAAATCCACCATAGTCATGGAGGGACCACATTCCTCAACCTTTTCAGGAAGCTAGTTCATAGTGTCCATATATTCATCTAAAAAACAAACATACACTACTCTGTCAGCCGAGTCCTCTCATGAGCCAATAGGGTCAAATAATTTTGACAAATACAAACAGATCAAGTAGAGGAATGAACTCCTAAACAACAATACATATGCCCAATTCTAGAATCAGACCTGCACTTCCCATCATAGACTACTGTCATCATTTGATACATAGAAAGGAAGAATGAAAATGGAATTCCTGCAAGAACAAGTCCATCATCCCAAGATAGTTGTTGATTACAAGAAAAAATATTTTGATTTTTATGTGAAGGAGGTCCATCCAGTGGACCAAATGGACATGCACAGGAAAATAGGGGAGATGATATTCGCCACTCTAACAAACACCTCATTGACTGCTTCAAAATTGCAGGTGTCTCTGAATAACATCTAGTCTCAATTGAATCTAGAGAAGATATCCTCTTTGTCCAAGGGAAATAATTTCAAATCCCTAGAAGAGTTGGTGATAAAGATTGGGTATGACCCATCGAATGTCAATACAATTGAAAAAATGTTGAAGAAGAAATTTTTTTATATAGCATCCTTGAGAAAGAAACTAAATCTTCCAGCCACTAAAGATTCCCAATCAAAGGAGGTGGCTGAAACTGAAAGACACAAAGAGGAGATGTTGAAGCTGATCATGGAACATAATACACAGATAAGAGAGATGGAGGCAGAGTTGGACAAATTGATGAAAGAGAAATAACACAGTGTGAAGATGGATATTTTTCCATTGGAGGCAGTCCCTTTGATAGGATTTAGTATAGCAGAAGCAGCTACAACAGTGGAGATTCCATCATCCATCATCCATCTTGTGAAGACTATGGAAGATATGTCCCTTCAAGGGGAGGAGATCAAAAAGTTGCAAGAAGAAGTTGAAAACCTCCAAGACCTGAATTATATGTTCCAATCAAGCTATCATGCATAAATTCATAAGTCTCAGAGACTCATTCAACAACTACAAGAGCTCCATAACGAGACTTTCATGGAAAAGACATTATTTGAGGCCAAGGGAAACATATGGATGGATATCAACAAGTCCATGGAAGAAATATGGCCATTCATACAAATCATATTTGAACAACATGAACTATTATAGAAGGCCAAAGAAGCAATTGGGAAAATAATAGAAGAACTAGGAGAAAGACCTACAAAGGCCATTGAGCTCATCAGGTTCCTAAAATCCAAAAAAAAAGCAGGAGTTAGAAGCAATGGAGATTGAAGACAAGACATAGACCATCCTTGAGGTCAATAAGGTCTTGACCAAGAAAGGATTGATGCTACAACTAGAGGAGAAGGATTAGGTGATTAACATTGGAGTTTAGATATTTTTCAACAAGATTGAAGTAATACACAATAAGGGTCTCCCTGGACTCCTAGTACTCAATGACAAGCTAACCACTCTATCATATTACAAGAAAAATATCAGTATATTGGAAAAGTATGGTTCCAAGTTTGCAGGTATAAAGGGAAGCATTACAGGCAAATATTTCCTACAAACATTACAGTTGGACCTAATCATCCAGCATGAAATAAAACATATTTTTATCAGCAAGCCCACTTTGTCCAAGTACACTGAGATGGACGAGATATACAAAAAATTACTCAAGGTTTCCATCCCTAGTAAAAAGTGATGGGAAGATTTGTGTTCTTTACTTGAGTAAAGGTAATTTTGAGTTTTGAGTTAGCATGGAGCAGATAGTCAAGTCAAAGATAATGAGTCACCAACTACTTCCACAAAATCAACACCAAGGATCTGAATAGATCAACAAAATTCCTATATTTTGTAATATGAGATCTAGTTAGTTATATTTTTCCTCGATAATATCCTAGTCATTTATGACAGGATCAGATGTAAATTACTGTATAAATACTTCTTCCTTTGAAGTATAGAGGGTTGATTTTTGCACCCAGAAGCTATTGCGTAATATTTTCAAAGGATCGACCAGTAATAAAACAGGCTCATTTACAGGATTCTTGTGTCAAATTGTTGGTGATGTCTCTCTTTATCTGTTAAATGTTTTCTTATTCTCAATGATCATTTATGTGTTTCTAATTCTAATCATTAAAAGGAAGTCAATAGAACATAATTTATCTTGTATACTCTGTCTCTGGTCTTTTAATGGTCTATATGTTTTTCATCTGAAATAAAGTAAGGGAATTCTTATATGATCCTTTACTTAGTGGACTCTCACACCTTTTATGCCTTATTCACCTCACTTAATATCAATAGATCCAACAGTTTTACTACCTTTTCCTGTGAAGGAAACCTCATAAAAAACTGAATTCGATTCTCATTTTTAATACAGACCCCATAGCCCAATGAAATTTTAATGCATTCTTTCAGCCAACTACTATAAACAAACAAACAAATTCAGACTATCATAACTATCCTAAAATTTAAAACTCAAACAAATATAAATATTACAGAGAGATCCCTCTCTGAAACTAGCAGGGATAGATCGTAGTTTCAAAAGTGGCTTTGATAGTTGCCTATGTCAATTTATTCTACCCTTCAAAACCTCTGGGAATTACCGAGTGCTAACATGTATTTTGATTCTTTTGGGTTTTCATTGGTCACCTCTCAACAAACCCTAGGTATTAACACCCCAACGTTAATAAGGATGAACCAAAGCATGAAAACAAATCAACACTGACTAGTAGATCATCGAGAGATTTTTTGACAAGAATAATGGTGGGGACAATCATTTTTAGATAGGTAATTTGGTCCTAAAATGGGAGAGAGTCAATGAGCCTAAAGGTAAACATACCTAGTTTCAAAACTTGTGGCTCAGTTCTTATTGTTGGAAAATTAGTTTTCATTGATGTCAACCTTAGAATAATCCCTAAATAAAATCCCCAAATCCCTTAAAAGTGATGATGATGTTTCAACTTGAAGAATACCTAAAAATACTTGAAGTATCCTTGACAAAGGTGCATATAACTCCTATGTGTTCCCCTTATGGTGTAGATTTAAAGCATGGCCCTCACAAGTTGAGATAACACGTGGTTGTTTCCACACTCCCACTTTGAGTTGTACACAAATCGAGCCTTGAGGGAGGATACAATATGTCCAAGATAAATATTTAAAGCCTATAGATGTCCCAGATAAATATTGCAAGATGGATATTGTTGAAAGTATTATTTTCAGTCAATTTGGATACTATATATTTGAGGGAATTTTTACCCAACATAACTAACTCAAATGGGAGCAAAATTTACATTGTTTGAAATCTTATTCCGATACCTTTACAATGGTATATAGAAGTCCCTCTAACTCCCTAGGAATGAGGATATATGGATTTTTCCATCCAACAACCCAACGAGAAAATTGAGGTCAACTCAACTAATTTTTGGGACAAAATTACTATAAATACAGGATAAAATTTTGCATTTTTGAGTGAAAAAAAAAGAGAGATCAATTATATTGTGTGCAAAAGGTGTTTGGGGTGTCTTCTAGTGTGCAAGAGAACTCTAAGGGATTCTCTTAAGGTATTTATTATTCTCAAGGTATTCTATAAGGTTTTGATGTTGCCATAAGGTTGTGAGTTTGTCATATGCACTACTGTGAGGTTGTGATGTTGTTGTATGATCTACTATAAAGTTGTGATGTTTTCGTGAGGTTGTGATGTTTTTGTATTCTCTACTATAAATTTGTGATTTTTTTGTGAATGGATGTTACCGTCAATGGATGTTTTCGTCAGTGATTACATTCTGGGAAGGATGCTATGAGGCTTGCTAGGGTTTGAAGGATTGTCTACGAAATGAAGTGTGCAGGTGAATTTAAAAGTACTTTGTGTATGAATATATTTGATTAGTGATATATTATAGAATTGGTGCTGAGTTGAGAATATCAGTGTCTTTGTTCAACATTTTGGTGCATGTGTTTTATGGAGTGGACACTTCCTTCCAATTGGAGATGGTAAAGCCAGGGGGTTGGTGCCTTCTTCCACTGGGTGTTGGTAAATCAGGGAGTTGGATATTCCTTCAGGTTGGTGCCTATAAATCATGGGTTTGGTTCCTCCTTCCAATTGGTTTTGGATAATCTTGAAAGTTGGTGCTTCCTATGAATGTAATATTAACATGATATAAGAAAAACATTCTGTGGTTTTCTCCCATTTGGGTTTCCATGTAACAATTATTGTGTTTTGTGTATGGTTTTTTTGATGATGAATGGCATTGTTAATGGTCAAGGTTTACATGATGTGATTAAGTTTAAAAATGGTAAAAAGGGCTCAATAATGATTCACCCCCCTCTCAGTATTGGTGAATATTCAAAAAATTGGTATCAGAGTGAGTTCCTTCAAGAATAGTCTAACCACTGGAAGGAAAATCATGGATAAGCAAGAAGAATTTACAAAAAATGGAACTACATTTTTTTATGGGAAAATTTGTGTTTTTTGGAGCGTAAGTGTCACACACCCACTACAACAACTTATATTTTTCATCTTTTTTTTTGAGGAACAAAATCCTTGAGACTTCTATATGGGGCCTAGTGCAGACCCTCTCTTCCCTTATCCTCCTCCAAACGACAACAAGATAGCCTTAGCACAAGCACCTTTCACAACTCACGAGTCAAGAATCAAGACTCTCGACTCCCCTTTCTCCAAACACGGATACCTGAGATACTATACGGGTATGGCTCCCTCCTCACTAGTGCCTGCTACATGTAACTGTAGGCTAGGAAAAACACTAGCACCACTTGCAACCTCGCCAGTTGAGGTGTTGAGCTCTCGTGCTCCTCCTTCGAGAATCCCCGAGACGTGAGAGGTCAATGTTGCATTGACTCTGCCAAAGCGATACGCACATGCCACTTGTCAACCCCACTATACTCTGCTCATGAGTTGTGTCACTGTTGCCCGTCGCACAAGACCTCGGCTCTCAGTGTTTCGCAGCCTTAGCGATCAAGGTGCAGCTTCTTCATCCTGCGAAACCTCGAGCCATGATAAGTCAACAGTGGGTTGACTCTTTCCCAGTGTGACATGTGTCCACCACTGGTCACCCGCTTCCTAGGCTAAATAAAAGTGCTACTCGCATCTCGTGACTTTGCGAGTTGGAGTGTCCATCACAAAGTGAGTTGACTCCTTCCCAAGTGACATCTGTCCATCACCTGTCACCCATTCCCACCTTTCTCTAGGCGCTTGTTGTTACACCACCTGTCAACCACACAGTCCCCACTTAAAGATGGGTCACATGTTTGCACGATCCCTTGGTGCTCAGCACTTCGTGAATTCTACAATCGAAAAGAAACTCCCTCAAGCTCTGAACCCCCGATAGGTGATAAACACGAAAGTTCTGATCCAACGATTCTCCCGTTCCTTGGATCCAACGGTCACAATCACGTCGCGATCTCATGAATCGTGAGTTCATGCAGTCCTACCCTTGACCAAACCAAGTTGCGAGTCACTGAAATGCTACTCTCCTACCTATACAAAGGGTAAGATCGACGGTCATTAGGGCTTCGTTAGATCCTTGGATCTACGGTCCTGGATCCCATTGCTACTTGCAAAGGCTGAAAGGGTCGAGGTATTAAAACCTATGCTCCTTCTCTATATCCATCATTCTTAATAGATATGGGGTATTTTCAAAAGGATTCTAACCGTTCGTCTACCAAATGATAGGGTATTCTCTCTTCTATAATTGGGCTCGATATCCCTTCTGATCTTGAGTCACGAAATTCAACTTCTCGGGGCTTCAAAATCCCACAACTCTGAGACCTTAGAGAGAGCTACCCTTCCTTGTATAAGGTTCCCAGACCCAGATCGCATGAACCTTCAGACGGTTCCAAGGTTTATGGGGTAATCTCCGAGGAAGAGTACTCTTGAGGAGCCTTCCGGGAACATTATGAGAGTTAAGCAAACAAGATGATTCTCAGTGGAGAGAATTCATGCCTCAACATTAATCCTTTGTATAGAATCCAACTATGGCATGTAAGCATACACAGGCAACCATTATTTCCAGTCTAACACACCAAGCAATCATTCTACACAGAAATTATTATGGGCATATAAACATAAGCATGTATTCATGATATTTAGTTCGAAATACAAGGTACAAAACACTTATCAGATCTACCAAGCGTGATGCAACTACTGAGAGGGATGCTTGTTTCCACCCAACTATAGGCTCAGTGACTCCAAACGGATTTACCACTAACCACCCCCGAGCTAGACCACGATGCTTTGAAGTTCAGTCTCCTACTTCCAGCTCAACAGAAGTCAAGGATGAAGGTTACTCTCCTTCTCCTGATACAAAAAAATAATCCAGGATGAAAGTTACTCTCCTTCTCCTGGTATTCATAACTCCCTGCATTTCCAGGGTTTCTCCAGTCTCTTTTCGCAATCCCCGTCGCGTGCACTGCCCTCTTTTTCTTTCTCTCTCTACCATATTTCTTCTCTTGCCAATTTTTGTCTGCAAGGTTGTGTGTGGCGTGAATTCCGCCGTCTGTTGTCAGGTCTGAGGGTTTTTACGAATGGGCGGTTTACCCCCATCCCCTCATTAACTCTTGAGGAGCCTCCCCACCTACCAATCAGATGGGAAATCCATTCCAGGATCAGAGAGTTTCTTTGGTTTGTGAGCAAGTATAAACCAGTACGGTACTGGCTCAGTGGAAGTTAATGCAACCATTTCAGGTCCCTTCCAGCACCTCTCATTAGCCATCGTGGTATATTTTAGCACATCCCCCCTCTCAGCAGTCATGCACCACATATTCATTATATAATTTACATTCATCAACCTTTTATGCAAAGGTCCGTCAAATCAAACATTCACATCTTTGAGTTTGCCATAGTTCTTGGCCAACATAGTTATTTTTATAGACTGGAGAAAATAGGGTGTTACAATTCCCTCCCCCTTAAAGGAACATCATCCTCGATGTTCTATCTATCAATATGACATATATGTACAGGAGTAAACAAAATCGGATATGCCTATTTCATGGCATCTTCCATTTCCCACGTAGCCTCATCTGGGCAAAAATGTTTCCACTGCACCTTGACCTGTGCAATGGTTCGGTTCCTGAGTGGGGTTTCCTTTCTATTCAGTATGCATTGAGGTTCTGGCATAAATTCTCCCTCCAGTTCTAGCTGAATCACAAACCAGTCAATTATATGATTAGAATCATGAACATATCTCTTCAATAATGAAACATGGAAAATGTTATGTGCTTTTACTGTGGGAGGAAGTGCTAGCCTATAGGCTACATGTCCCACTCTATCTAGAGCTTCAAAGGGTCCACAATACCAAGGTGCCAACTTGGCACAAGCTCCCATCCTCAGGGAACTCTTCTTGGGTCTAACTCTAAGATATACGTGGTCTCCCGTCTTGAATTCTCTCAGAGTTCTCTTTCGGTCGGCATAACTTTTCTGTCTGTTTTGAGCGATCTTTAGATTTTGTTTTATCTGAGTCACTTGTTGTTCCATTTCTTTCAACATGTCGGGTCCAATAGTAACTCTATTCATGGGATTACTCCAACTAATTGGAGTATTGCACGGTCTACCATAGAGGACTTCAAAAGGGCTCATCTTCAAGGATTCTTGGTAGCCATTGTTGTAGGCGAATTCCACCAGTGGCAAGAAATCTTACCACTTCTTGGGTTGATGCATTACATGCATTATTAGAATGTCTTCCAATATTTGGTTCACTCTTTCTGTCTATCGATTAGTTTGAGGATGATAGGCGGTGCTAAACAGTAATTTGGTCTCTAGACCAGCCATCAAGGATCTCCAAAAGTTGGAATCAAATTTCGTGTCTCTATCAGACACGATCTCTTTAGGCATACCATGTAGTCTGAATATTTCCTTCATGAATATGCTGGTGATATATATTGCCTTGCAAGTCGATTTGACGGGAATAAAATGGTCAGAATTGCTCAATTTATCCACCACTACCATGATGACGTCATTATGTTTGGTCGATGTTGGTAATCCGGTGATGAACTCCATGGATATGGTTTCCCACTTCCATTCCGGGATTGGTAGAGGTTGTGATAATCATGCTAGGTGTTGGTGTTATGCTTTAACATGTTGGCATTCTATTCATTTGGTTAAGTACACAACTATGTCTTTCTTCAATCCAGGCCAATAGAATTGTTTCCTGGTGGCTGTGATCATCTTTTGGTATCTAGGATGACCAGTATATGGTCTTTTATGTAGTTCATTCATTATGAACCTCTTCAATTCATCACATTCTGGAATATACAATCTGCTTTTGTAAGTTAGTACACCTCCATCTATCATCTGGTAGCCTTCATACCTTATTCCTGTGGCTTCTTGCTCCAGGTATGAGGTCACAGTCTGGAAGAATGTGTTTGTTTCTTGTGCATTCCTGACTCTTTCCTTGACATTCGTCTCACAGGTTCTCATCGCTACCAGATGAATTGTTTTCATACTTCTGCTAAGGGCATCGACCACCTTATTTTCCTTTCCCTTGATATGTTTGATTTCAAAATCAAAATCACTAAGAAGGGCCATCCACCTAGATTGTTTAGCATTGAGTTTTAGTTGGTCAAATAGATATCACAATCCACAGTGGTATGTCATAAGTACAAATTTTCTTCCCAGGAGGTAATGCCTCCACATTTTTAAGGTGTGCACTATGCGGCCTGTTCTAGATCATGGGTCACATAGTTGACTTCATGCTCATTCAATTTTTGGGAGTCATAGAAGACTACACTTCCTCCTTTCATAAGGACTCCTCTGAGCCCTTCCTTGTAGGCATCTATGCACATGAGGAAGTCAGCTTCGGGATCGGTGATCTTCAACATGGGTGCATGGGTCAGTAGATGTTTTAGGGATTGAAATATTTCTTCACATTCTTGTGTCCACATGAATTTAGTTCCCTTCTTCTGAAGGGTAGTGATTGGACAACCAATCTTGGAGAATCCTTTTATAAATCTCCTATAGTATCCTTCTAAGCCCATAAAGGATCTGATATCTGAAATGTCCTTTGGGGTAGGCCACTCCATGATAGAGCTGGTCTTGTCAGGGTTGACTGCTACTCCTTCTTCAGATATGACATGGCCCAAGTAATGTATTTTCTTCTGGAAAAATTCGCACTTGCTAAATTTGGCATAGAGATGATGTTCTCTTAACACTTGAAGCACAAGTCTAAGATGTTCCTCATGTTCCTCTCTATTCTTGGAGTAAATTAATATATAGTCAATAAAAACCAGTACAAATTTGTCTAGGAATTTGATGAGCACATTGTTCATCAAGCACATAAAATTGGCAGGGGCATTGGTTAATCTGAATGGTACTACCACAAACTCATAGTGACCATATCTCGTCCTGAAGGCAGTTTTGTGGATGTCTTCACCCTTGATTCAAACTTGATGGTATCCATATCTCAAGTCAATCTTTGAGAAGATGGAAGCACCTCCCAATTGATCGAACAGGTCATCAATCCTGGGTAAGGGGTACTTTGTCTTTATAGTTACCTTGTTTAGTTGTATATAATCTATGCATAGTTGGAGGGTACCATCTTTCTTCTTTACAAACAGAACTGGTGCTCCCCATGGAGACACGCTGGGCTGGATATATCCTTTGTCCATCATTTCTTTTAGTTGTAATTTAAGCTCAACTAGCTTGGGTGTGCTCGTCCTATAGGGTGTCCTAGACACTGGCACCACTCCCGGTGCAAGTTCTATTAAGAAGTAAATGTCCCTTCTCGTAGATAGAATTGGTACCTCTTCTGGAAATACATCTCTATATTCTCTTAGTGTGGGGTGGTCTTCGAGGCTTGGTTTGTCGTCTTCAACTGATTCCAACACCTGTATCGCATAAAGTAGACATCCCTTTTTGCAAAACTTTCTCATTTGAAGGGCTGATATTTGTCTCACCGAGACAGGTTTTTGGATCCCTCGAAGGGTTATCCTTCTTCCTTTTTCACCTACACATTCTAAAGTTTTATGGTAATAGTCCAGTCTGGCTTTATATGTGGCTAGCCAGTCCATTCCAATCAACAGGTCATATGATCCTAGGGGTAGTTTGTTAAGGGTTGCTTGGGTGGAGAATTCACCCATAGTGAATTGGCAAGCTAGTATGACCTCCTCTACCTTTCTTTTGGTGCCAGTGGCTAACTGTACCAACCATGGCTTGGCATGTTTATGTGGTTGTAATTTACACTTATCAACAACCTTAGGAGCTATATAACTCAAATTTGAACCAGGGTCAATTAGAATAGACACTAGATGGTTGGTGATCATACCTTCCATCTCCACCACTGAAGCTTGGTGGTCACCTTGTTTATTATCCAAGGCTGCATAAATTTGCGGCACACTCGTGGCCACGTCATTGACAGTGGTAGCTTCTTGAACATTGTAAATTCTCCGACTGTTCATTTGTCAGTGCGGGTAGTCCCTCAGTAGATGTTCTTCTCCACAACCCCAACATTTCAAGGGTTATCTCTTTGGGTTATCAATCTTTCCTTGGGTAGATCCAGAAGGTTTATTTCAGCTCTGGGAGGGGAAATTTTGCTGGTGTACACTTTGGGTTGGGAAGCTCATCCTTGAGTCCTTTTTATAGTTTTTAAATCTTAGGGATTTAAACCCCTTTTTCTGGAATACCGAACTATTCTTCTGGTTCCAGTTTTTGTGAGGTTCTGTCCGATGCCCCAGTTGTTCGTAACAATATCTTTCCTTTCAGATAGTGTCTTCTAGGTTATTTGGCTCGTCAAACTCAATCTTATTCTTATAGTCCTTAGGTAGTCCACTGATGAATCGTTGCACCTTTTCCTTCTCTGCTTTTATATGGGGTACATACCTCAGCAATTCGAGGAATATGCTGACATATTCCTCTATGGTGCATTTCCCCAGTTTGAGTTAATAGAATTCTTTAGTCTTTTCGTTGAAATACTTTTCCGACAGATACTTCTTTCTGAAGTATTTCTCAAACCGTTCCCAAGATAAGTCCTCTTCATGAATCCCTTTTACATTCTTAAGGTCTTCCAACCAAATGAAAGCCTTCCCATTCAAGCTGAAAGTGGCTACTTGGGCCTTCAAGTTTTATGAGAAGTCATGGACTCTAAAATACTTCTTTTGTTCAACCAGCCAGGCCTCCACTTCCTCCCCTTTCTTTATTTCACCCTCGAAAGAGGGTGGTTTGGCCTTCTTGAATTCTTTGATATTGTGACTTTTGGAATTCTTTCACTTCTTCCATTTTCTTCGGGAATAAGAACTAGTTATGCTACTAGAAGATCCCTCCAAGTCACCAGTTTCCTTTCCAAAGGAATCGTCCGACGCTTGTCCCTTATCTCTAGGGTGGAACTTTCTTGAGGTGCTCTTCCCAGTGTGGCCACTTAAAATACCATGTTTTCATATCTCAGGTGGACTTCGACTTTTCTTTGTCTGTTGTTTTGTCTGTCATTGGTCTGCATGACTGGTGTTAGGTTCATGCTGCAATTGTCTTTGTATGTCAGGTAAACTCTACAACAAGACTGCATTAATTTATCTCTTCTTCTCTTTCTCTTTTATCAACCTCTTGTTTTCGGCCTTGCAGCTCTGTAGTTCGACCATGAGGCTTCTCACAGTCTCAGCTAGATTGGGAGGGGTCTCTACCGCTCTCCTTTCGTTAGACTCTTCGTCTCTGTTGTGGGAGCCATCCCCCACTTTGTGGTGCATCACCATTCTATGCATCTGTAGTTTCCCACAGTTGATCGTCCACTTGTTGTGCAAGAAAAACACTTATTGTTAGTCAACATTATATTCATTCACAATCAACACATAATTCCTATTTTTCAAATGCATACACAGAATAGGAATTTTCATCCTTAAATTTGGATTTTACTAAAGGGGTTAAGATAGAGGGTTACTCCTTTTAAGATTACCTCAAATGGAGTTTCTATGCAACTCGTTCATGAGCCCAAGAAGGCCAAGTGTTGTAACCATGTTCTGATACCAATTTGTCACACATCCACTATAGCAACTTAGATTTTTCATCTTTTTTTTCAAGGAATAGAATCCTCGAGACTTCTATGGGGCCTAGAACAAACCCTCTCTTCCCTTATCCTCCTCCAAACGACCACAATTTGGCCTTAGTACAAGCGCCTTTCGAAACTCGTGAGTCAGGAATGAAGACTCTCGACTCCCCTTTCTCCAAACACCGATACCCGAGATACTATACGGGTATGGCTCCCTCCTCACTAGCGCCTGCTACATGTAACCATAGGATAGGCCAAACACTAGCACCACTCACAACCTCGCCAGTTGAGGTGTTGATCTCTCATGCTCCTCCTTCATGAATCCCCAAGATGCAAGAGGTCAATGTTGCATGGACTCTGCCAAAGCGATGCGCACATGCCTCTTGTCAACCCTGCTATACTCTTCTCACGAGCTGTGTAGCCGTCGCCCATCGCACGAGACCTCGACTCTCAGCGTTTCATGGCCTTAACGATCAAGGTGCAACTTCTTCATCCTGTGAAACCCTGAGCCGTGATAATTCAATAGTGGGTTGACTCTTTCCCAGTGTGACACGTGTCCACCATTGGTCACCCGCTTCCTAGGCTAAATACTAGCGCTACTCGCATATCGTGACTTCACGAGTTGGAGTGTTGAGCCCTCATGCTCCTCCTTCGTGCATTCATGAGATATGATAGGTCAAAAATGGGTTGATTCCTTCCCAGGCGACATGTGTCCATCACCTGTCACCTGTTCCCACCTTTCTCTGGGCACTTGTTGTTACGCCACCTGTCAACCACGCAGTCCCCACTTATGGATAGGTCACGTGTTTGCATGAGCCCTCGGCACTCGACACTTCGTGACTTCTACAATCGAAAAGAAACTCCCTCAAGCTATGAACCCCCGATAGGAGATAACCATGAAAGTTATGATCCAATAGTTCTCTTGTGCCTTGGATCCAACGGTCATGATCACGTCATGATCTCGCGAATCGTGAGTTCATGCAGTCCTACCCTTGACCACACCAAGTCACGTGTCAGCGAAATGCTACTCTCTTGCCTATACAAAGGCTAAGATCGATGGTCATTAGGGCTCCGTCAGATCCTTGGATCTATGGTCCTGGTTCCCATGGCTGAGAGGGTCGAGGTGTTAATGCCTGCACTCCTTCTCTAGATCCATCGGTCTTGACAGATCTGGGGTATTCCCGAAAGAATTTCGACCGTTCATCTACCCAATGATAGGGTATTCTCTCTTCTATAATTGGGCTCGCTATCCCTTCTAAGCTTGAGTCATGAAATTCAACTTCTCAGGGATTCAAAATCCCACAACTCCAAGACCTTAGAGAGAGCTACTCTTCCTTGCATAAGGTTCCCAGACCCGGATCGCATGAACCTTCAGAGGGTTCCAAGGTTTATGGGGTAATCTCCGGGGAAGAGTACTCTTGAGGAGCCTTCCCGGAACATTATGAGAGTTAAGTAAACAAGACGATTCTCAGTGGAGAGAATTCATGCCCGAACCTTAATCCTTTGTACAAAAACCAACTATGGAATGTAAGCATACACAGGCAACCATTATTTCCAGTCTAACACACCAGGCAATCATTCTACACATAAATTATTATGGGCATATAAACATAAGCATGTATTCATGATATTCAGTTCGAAATACAAGGTATAAAACACTTATCAGATCTACCAGGTGTGATGCAACTACTGAGAGGGGTGCTCGTTTCCACCCAACTGTAGGCTCAGTGACTCCAAACGGATTTACCACTAGCCACCCCCGAGCTATACCATGATGCTATGAGGTTCAGTCTCCTACTTCCAGCTCAATAGAAGTCAAGGATGAAGGTTACTCTCCTTCTCCTGATACAGAAAAATAATCCAGGATGAAGGTTACCCTCCTTCTCCTGGTATTCAGAACTCCCTACATTTCCAGGGTTTCTCCAGTCTCTTTTCGCAATCCTCGTCGCACGCACTGCCCTCTTTTTCTTTCTCTCTCTACCACATTTCCTCTCATGCCAATTTATGTCTACAAGGTTACGTGTGGCGTGAATTCCACCATCCATGGTCAGGTTTGAGGGCTTTTACGGATGGGCGGTTCACCCCCATCCCATAATTAACTCTTGAGGAGCCTCCCCACCTACCAATCTGACAAGAAATCCATTCCAGGATCAGAGAGCTTCTTTGGTTTGTGAGCAAGTATAAACCAGTACGGTACTGGCTCGGTGGAAGTTAATGAAACCATTCTAGGTCCCTTCCACCACCTCTCATTGGCCATCGTGGTCTCTTTTAGCACATCCCCCCTCTCGACAGTCATGCAACACATATTCATTATATAATTTACATTCATCGAAATTTTATGCAAAGGTACGTCAAATCAAACATTCACATCTTTGAGTTTTCCATATTTCTTGGCCAACATAGTTATTTTTATAGACTGGGGGAAACAGGGTGTTACAGTAAGAATGAGAACATTTTTGCATGAAAAAGGATTTGATGTTTGGAAATATGTAATAAATGGATACACTGCGCCAACTTCTCCCCCAATAGATAATGTTGAGAAAAATCTCAACGAATACAATTCAAAGGCTATAAATTCCATTCTAAGTGGTCTAACAGGCTCAAAATTTGTTAAGGTTATGCATTTTCATATACTCCAAAGGCAAATCAATCTTTTGAACAACTTAAAGAGGCGATGTGAAAAGATCCTATCCTAACCACACTATACTTCACAAAAACCTTTATTGTGGAATGTGATGCCTCAAAAACTTGCATTGGTGTTGTTCTAATGCAAAAAGGAAGGCCCCTTGCTTTTGAAAGTTGGCCACTCAAGGGAAAGGACTTACACAAACCCATTTATGAGAAGGAAATGATGGAAATACTACATGCATTGAAGAAATGATGTCCTTACCTAATAGGTAGGGACTTCAAGGTCAAAATAGATCATGATAGTCTTAAATAATTCTTGAAACAAAGACTATCTTCAAAAGAACAACAAAAATGGGTGACCAATATGTTGGGTTATGATTTTGAAATCATCTACAAAAAAAGGGAATAAAAATGTTGTGGTAGATGCACTCGCAAGAAAAGATGAAGATGTTTACGCCTTTCTTTGTGCTATCTTGATTATCCAATTGGATTGGATAATAGAAGCAAGGGATGGATGGAAGAATGATGAAAAACTGTGGACTCTCATTCAAAAGTTGCAGCAAAATTCTAGTGTAGTAGATATATTTACATGGAAAAATGATTCACTATGGTACAAAGATTGCTTATATTTATGTAAGAAATACCAACTCAAACAAAAGGTACTCTTGGAAGTGGACACCTCTCTGGTAGGAAGGAACTCAAGATTTTTGAAAACCTACCACAGGGTCAAGAAGGATTTTTTTTTTTATGGCCTTAACACTGATGTTCAAAGGTTTGTGGAAGAATGTTTGGTTTTCCAACAAAATAAGGTGGAAACAATTAAGACCCCATTTCTTTTATAGCCATTATACATCCCAAGTCATTGTTGGGAGGAGGTTTCCATGGATTTTATCATAGGGTTACCAAATTCTGAAGGAAAGAGTGTCATCATGGTTATTGTTGATATACTAACAAAGTACGCACACCTTTTTTCACTCTATCACCCTTTCAAAGCCAGTACAATTTCCACTGCATTCATGGAGACAGTTCAAACGCTACAAGGAAGCCCAAATATTATTGTAAGTGAAAAGATCCCATCTTCACTCGACATTTTTTAACATAATTATTTTCTTGTTTGGGTACTCAATTGAGTCATAGCTTATCTTATCGGCCTAAATCTGATGGAAAAAATGAGATAGTGAAGAAATTTCTGGAAGGCTACCTTCGTTGATTTGTCTCTGATAAACAAACAAAATGGTTCAAGTGGTTACCCTTGGCAGAAGGGTGGTAAAACACTTCCTTTCATACTGAAAAAAAAATGACAACATTTATGGCACTCTATGGATATCACCCAGCATCCATCACTTCTTCTCTAAAAGAAAAATCTAAGGTTCAAGCAGTGGAACATCACATCGAGCATCAACAACAAGTTCTCCAACTCTTAAAGGAAAACCTAACCATGGCACAAAATCGCATGAAACAACAAGAAGATCAACATCGTAGTGAAAGAAGTGTTGAAGTAGGGGATTGGGTATTTTTAAGAATATAACCATACAAGCGTATGTCCCTCAAGAAAGCTAAGAAGGATAATAAATTATCACCAAATTACTATGGCCCTTATAAGGTGTTGCAAATATTGGTACTATGTCATACAAATTGGAGTTGTCTGCATCTTCACGAGTACACCCAATTTTCCATTTTTCATGCTTAAAGAAGGTTATAGGTGACAAGATCCCAATTCAAAATATATTACTAGAACTTGACGAGGAAGGAAAAATCATATTGGAGCCTAAAGATATCACTGACAAAATAATTCGCCAACTGAGGAATATATCCATCTCATTAAGTGGAAGAAACTATCTACTGAAGATTCCACTTGGGAAGATGAGACTTTTATACAGAAGCATCCAGAATTACTCAAGCGTTACAAACAACACTTATCTGAAGGGGAGGAGCATGTTAAGCCCTAAATAGTGGCACATTACCCCTTAAGTGGGGCATATTACATTAATATTGTTATATTATTTATGTTGGCCTGGGTTCATTAGTTGTAATTGTACATCCTAGTATCCTATATATACCAAGGAGAACTTTTCATTTGGAATCATCTTGTATTTGCAAATTTATGCGGTGTATAAGGAGGTTTCCCCCTTGAAGAGGATTATTATCTAAAATTCTTTTTTTTTCAAGGCATTGAGTACTTATTCTGAGGTTTTTGTGCTATTTTTATATTTGGTTCTTAACAGTCCATATGTAAGAGATAGCTAAAGATAAAGTGTCAAGCATTGAAGACCATCCAGTCTTACGAAATTTTGAAGATCTTTTTAAAGAAATATCGGGATTTCCACCAAAGGGAGACATCGATTTCTCTATTTATTTGGTGTCAGGTGCTGCCCCAGTGTCCAAGACACCTTACATAATGGACACACCAAAGTTGAAAAAATTTTAGATGCAACTTGAAGAATTGTTAAATAAAGGGTACATACTCCCAAGTGTATCACCTTGGGGAGCCCCATTTCTTTTTGTGAAGAATGATGGAACCTTAAGGCCATGTATTGATTTCAGACAGCTGAATAAGGTCACCATAAAGAACAAATATCATTTACTGAGAATTGATGATTTGTTTGATCAGTTGAAAGGTGCAAGAATATTTTTGAAGATTGACATAAGATCAGGATATCATCAAGTTAGGATCAAGGAAGCAGACATCAACAATACAATGTTCAGGATGAGATATGGGTATTATGATTTCATGGTGTGCCATTTGGACTATCAAATGCCCCAACTGATTTTATGTGTCTATGAATGGAGTGTTCAGGGAGTACTTGGAAAAGTTTGTAATTGTGTTCCTAGATGATATACTTATCTACTCTAAGCCAAAAGAGTAACATGAGCAACATTTGAGAATGGTGTTTCAAGTTTTAAGAGAGAATAAATTGTATGCTATGTTATGCAAGTGTATATTTTACCAAAAACAGATTCGCTACTTGGGGCATATAATTTCAGCTGAAAGGATAGAAGTGAATCCTGAGAATATAGAGGCCATTAGAGGATGGAAAATGCCAAATAATGTCACAGAGGTTATATCATTCATGGGTCTTTTTGGTTATTACCGAAGATTCATAAAAGGGTTCTCAAAGATTTCAAGCCTGATCACTTCTTTGCAAAAAAAAGAAGGGAAATTTGAATGGAATTCCAAGTGTGAAGAAAGTTTTCGGAAACTGAAAGACATCTTGATAAATGCACCAATATTGAAGATTGCATATCCAAATGAATATTTTTTTGTGTGCATCGATGCATGCAAGGAAGGTCTCGGTGGAGGACTTAGTCAAAAGGATCATGTGGTATGCTATGAGTCCAGAAAATTAAAAGAGCATGAGAGGAATTATGCTACTCATGATCTAGAGTTAGTAACAATTGTAAATTCATTAAAAATGTGGAGACATTACCTCATGTCTAATAAATTTGGGCTAAGGACAGATCAATGTGGTCTAAAACATTTGTTTGGAAAATCAACACTAAATGCTAGACAAAGTAGATGGTTGTAATTTCAGAGTGAATATGAATTTGAAATTAAGAACATAAAGGGAAAGACAAATAAAGTGGTTGATGCACTCAACATGAGAGCTCATGGAGTGCATATTGCAGCCCTCAACATGTACAAGATAGATCTAAAAGACAAAATTGTAGCAACAAAAAATTCATATCAACACTACCCAAAAATAAAAGAGATATTACAATAAGGTAATTTTTAGTAGAAATTTAGTTCTTAAATGAGCTGAAAGCAGATGGAGTTCTCATGTACAAAGGAAAAGTATATATGTGTCGAATTCCAATGATTTTAAAAATGCAGTTCTGAAGAAAATGCATAATGTGCCATATGTCGGGCACCTAAGATATCATAAGACATTTGCAGCTATAAAAATCCAATACTTTTGGCCAGGACTGAAGAAAGAAGTGGCTAATTAATAGAGAGATGTTTAGAGTTACAGAAAGTGAAGACCGAGCATAGGAATCCAGTTAGGTTATTGTAGCCATTACCCATTCCAAAATGGATGTGGGAAGTTGTTACACTGGATTTTATTAATAAGTTGCCCAGAACAATGAAGCAACATGATTCCATGATGGTGGTGGTGAATAAATTAACTAGGGAAACACATTTTATTCTAGTGAAGACAACACACAAGGTAGAAAATATTGTAGATATATACATGAAATAAGTCTCTAGGCTACAATGAGTTCCTAAGGAAATTGTCTCAGATAGAGATCAAAAGTTTACATCCAATTTTTGGAAAGTATTTTTCAAAATATTTGGGACACATTTACACCTTAGTACATCATATCACCGAGATTCAGATGGGAAAACATAGAGGAGTAACATAATAATTGAGGACATTATTAGAATGTATGTGATAGATTAACCCTCAAAGTGGGAGGATTATATCCACTTAGTGGAATTTGCATACAATAATGGGTATCAGGCCTCATTGAAAACTAGTCCATTTGAAGCATTATGTTAGACAACGAAGTTGTTGGGAAATATTTTTTAAAGGAAATGGAAGCGGTTATGAAAAATATCAAGAAGAATTTAAAGGATTCCCAGGATAGGAAGAAAATTTATGTAGACAAGAATAGAGTGTTCATAGAATTTAAATTGGGAGAACATGTTTTTTTAAAAGTGAAAGTGAAGATAAGTTCGCTAAGATTAGGAAGTTTATCAAAGTTGGTAGCAAGATACTGTGGGCCTTTTGAAATATTAGAAAATATAGTGAGATTTGCATAAATGATAGCATGTCCTGCATCCATGAGAGTACAAAATGTGTTTTATGTTTCATTATTAAAGAAACATGTTCTTGACCCTAACCACATAATTGATTGGAATGTGATCCAGGTGGAGCATGAAGGGGATTTCTGAGTGGAATCAGTACACATCTTGGACCCGAAATTCAAAATTTTCAGGAACAAGGCCATAGGGTTGGTAAAGGTTCAATGGACCTACTATGGTCCTGAACATTCTACATGGGAGAATGAAAAAAACATGCAGGAAGAGTACTCACAAATTTTTGACAGTTTTGAAGAAAACAAAATGCAATACTCCATTTTGAGCAGCTAAAGTGCCGAAAATGCATCTTAGCTCAACATCCTAGCCAACTGCGATGAGGTCCTTGATGAAATAATGGCCCATTCCTTGGGTTAGCCTTGAAAAGTGGATGATACATCCCTTGGGCTAGCCTTGATATGAGTGGTACATTCCTTGGGTCAGTGAGTTGAGAGGAATAAGAGGTTATGGTTGGAACTACTACTGGAGTATAACAGTACACAATTTTATTTTCTAATTATTGTGATCTAAATTTGTATATGTATATCGACATTTTTTGCACCAAGGATGCAACACAATTTTAGGGGATGGGGAATGTAACATCCCCACTATAATCCTCAATTTAATTTATGCTTATGTAGATATAATGTGTGGTTGTGGTGAAAGCGATGTAATATGTGAATTGTAATTCTATGTTTTAATAATAATATGTGATGCCAACTGCTAAGGGGACATGGACATAGAAGTGGGATGAATTAATCCACAAGAGAGGGGAGTGTCTAAGATAATGGACAAGAGGGGTTCAAGGGGAAATTAATCATGTATATTAATTCAACCCATTTTCCTAAATATGTTATTGATATATGAACTTTCTAATTTATGACTAAGTGTTCACAAAGTGAATCATTGAATACATGTAAGATAGTGGGTGTGAGTGGTCACATCCCACAATTATTGGGTACATGGGGATTGAGTACAATCAACTTGGGGAAGGGTGTGAGTCAAGGAAGGCAAGACAAAGAGAGAAAATTCATATGGGTTGAGACAACAATTTTAGACAGTCAATGTTTTTGCATGAGCAACAAGTAGAGAGAAATAAAGAGAGATTTGAGCTAGTGCAGCCATGGAGGGCAAATTTTAGAGCAAGATGGAGCATATCTGGAGCGTATTTGGAGCTAGAAACTAAAGAACCAAGTTGCCATGCATGAAGTGTTGGTAATTGATACATTCTTGTCAATCATCTAACATGATGCAATGTATTTCCAATTTTCTTTTCTATCAGTTAGTGTTTAGATATAGATTGTTTGACTAAATAATGCATGCAAAATACATGAGTAGTTTTCCAAAATAAATTGTTGTAAGCGTTCAATCCGGGGCAACTAATTGTTTTTTCTATGAGGCAATGAATTGTTATGAAGATCAAGGTTTATCACTATTGAATGTCACTTTTTTTTTGTGCAACTACCTCAATAATAATTTCTTCTTTCGTAATGCATGGATTGTAAGATTGATTCTATGATATTGTGATTTAATCATTATTTATAGTTTTATTCTATTCTAATTGAATGATTATCTAGTCCAGAGATAGGCCTGCATAGATCCTTCATTTGGTATTAGAGTTGGTTTTTGTTTTAGGTTAATCATGTCAAACTCTAAGTCCTTTCCCATTCCAGAATTTAATGGAAGTGATTATGATTATTGGTGCATCAAGATAATGACATTTTTGATAGGGAAAGATCTATGGGATATTGTAGAAATGGGTTATGCAGAGCCAAAATATTGGACCACTCTTACTGCAAATTATAGAGTAGCTAAGAAGGAATCCAGAAAGAAGAATGCTCAAGATTTATTTCATATTCAAATTTCTCTTGATAAAAGTTTGTTTCGAAGAATTGCAGGTGCAAAGACAGTAGAGGATGCTTGGAAGACTCCACAAGAATCTTGCCAAGGAACTGATCAATTCAAATTTGTCAATCTACATATATTGAAAAGAGAATTTGAGAATTTGAAGATGCAAGAAGTTGAAAATGTAAGTGATTATTGTGTGAGAGTAAAATATGTAGTCAATAAAATGGCTACTCTTGGAGAAATTGTGGACAAAGAGGTTGTGATTAAAAAGGTTTTGAGGTCTCTAACACCAAGGTGGAACCATGTTGCAATAATCATTGAAGAAAGCAAGGATTTGTCTACTCTTCAGTTTGATCACTCGGTTGGATCTCTTATTTCTCATGAAGAAAGATTGATAGATTCATTTGGAAAAAGTGGCGAACGAGATTTTTCTTCAAAATTGCAAATGACAAAGAATGAATATGCCAACACTAGAAGCAAAAGAAACCAAAGCCAAGGTAGAGGTCAAAATCAGAATTATCCAAGAGGAAGAGGTGGTTCAAGAGGAAGAGGCAGAGGCAGATTTGATAAAAGAAATATTGAGTGTTATTATTGTAAAAGGTCTGGTCACTTCGAAAGGGATTATAGATTAAAACAAGGTAATAATAAAAAAGGTGTTAATTATGCTCAAGAATGTGATGAGGCCTCTTGAAACAATTTTTTTTTATCTTATGACAAAGATGAAAATGGCACTAAAGATATTTGGTATTTATATTCAGGGAGTTCTAACCACATGTCAGCAAATACATAGTTCTTTTATACAATGGATGAGAGTTTCAAATCCAAGATCAAGCTGGATGATGACAAAGCATTGGAGGTTTCTCAGAAAGGATCTATGGAAGTCCATACTAAAGAAAGTATTAAAAGTGTTAAAGACATTTATTACACTCCACAATTAAAGCCTAATTTATTGAGTGTTGGCCAATTATGTGAGCAAAATTATAAGGTGGTGTTTGAAAATCAACAATGTACAATTTATGATAAGAATAGAGGAAATAGGGTGGTTATAGTTGTGCATATGTCAAAGAATAGGTTGTTCCCATTGATGTTTGGAGAACATAACAACCATCTTGCCAATATGGAATATGAGGAAAAAACATTGGTTGTGGCATATCATGTATGGACATTTGAAATTTCATAGTTTGAAGCTTTAACATCAAAAGAATTAGTTTATGGTTTGTTGAAGGTTCAATAAAAAAAGGATATTTTTGAAGGATGTGCTAAAGGAAAACATGCAAGAGAGAAAATTTCAAAAGGAAATGCATGGAGGGCCCATTATCCACTTCAGTTAGTTCACTCATACATTTGTGGTCCTATGAAGACAAAGAGTTTCGGTAAGTAATCATATTTATTACTTTTATTGATGATTAGTCACGAAAGTGTTGGGTTTATTTTTTGAAGACTAAGGATGAATCCTTTGATACATTCAAGAGGTTTAAAGTCCTTGTGGAAAATGAAAGAGGTTTCAAAATCAAGTGCTTAAGGACTGGTCGTGGAGGAGAATTTTGTTCAAAATATTTTTAGAATTATTTTGTTATGAATGGCATCAAAAGAAAACTCACCACTGCTTACACACCTCAACAAAATGAAGTAGCAGAGAGGAAAAATCATACAGTGGTGGAAATGGAAATAAATATTTTACAAACCAAGGGATTAAACAATTCTTTTTGGGGTGATTCAGTTGCTACATCTATATATATTCTTAATCGATGTCCCACAAATGCACTTGATATGATGAATCCATATGAAACCTGGTATGAAAGAAAACTTAGTGTTAATCATTTCAGATTCTTTGGTTGTGTAGCCTATGTCCATGTAGTTGATCAAAAGAGACAAAAGTTGGATCCAAAAAGTGAGTCATGCATTTTTGTTGGATATAGTGAAGAAAGTAAGGCTTACAGGTTGTATAATCCCCTCACTAATAGAATTGTTGTGTCAAGAGGTGTGATTTTTGATAAAGGGGGAGTTTATGGTCATAAAAAATGCCATGATGATATGTCTAAATCTATTTTGGATAGGGATATTATTGATGATATTGATAATGAGCAGCCCGCTAATATTTTAGTTCCGAGTTATACCAATCCACCAAGTAGCCCCTCATCTAATTCTTCAGTTCCAAGTGCAACCCCAACATCAAATTCAAGTTTTGCAAGGAAGCTAAGAAGATTAAGTGACATTTATCAAAGGAGTAAAAGTCTAACACATGAAGAAAATACAATAGGTCAGACAATAAATTTTTCTTTACTTTCCAAGGATGATTTTGAACCATCATGTTTTGAAGATGCATGTACAAATGAGGTTTGGGTGCAAGAAATGAAAGAAGAGATATTTTATATTCACAGGAATGATACTTGGGAGCCTACAAAACTTCCACATGACAAGAGAAACATTGGTACTAAATGGGTCTACAAGGCTAAGTACAATATTGATGGGAGTGTTGAAAGACACAAGGCAATATTAGTTTCTAAAGGATTCACACAGAGGTATGGAATTGATTGTGAAGAAACATTTTCACGAGTATCAAGACAAGAGATTGTTAGAATTATGATTTCATTAGGAGCTCAGAATAAATAGAGCATTCATCACATGGATGTGAAAAGTGCCTTTTTGAATGGGTACTTATAAGAAGAAGTGTTTTTGGAACAACCATAAGGTTTTGAAGTGCAAGGAAAATAACATCAAGTATACAAGTTGAAGAAGGATTTGTGTGGCCTCAAGAAAGAACCAAGAACATGGTATGCTAGGATTATGGATATTTCTAGGAGAGTGGCTTCAATAGAAGTAAAAGTGAACCTACACTTTACTACAAACTAGATGGTAATGATATCCTTATTGTAATTCTATATGTTGATGACTTATTATATATGGGTAGTAGTTCTAAGATGAAGGATGAATTCAAAATTGTTATGATGAGTGAATTTAAGATGAAAGATTTGGGTCTCATGCAATATTTTCTAGGCATGGAGTTTTATCAAAATGAGGATGAAATTTTCATTTGTCAAACATAGTATGCAAAAGATATGTTGAAGAAATTTGATATGGTAGATTGTAAACCAACCTCCACTCCAAGTGCTCATGGAATTGTGTTGTGTAGAGATGATGATGCTGAAATAGTTGATGAGTCAACATATAGAAGTATTGTTGGAAGTTTGATGTTTCTAACCCACACAAGACCTGATATTTCTTATTCAGTTTCTCTTGTTTCAAGATACGTGACAGATCCATCTGAAATACGTATGAAGGAAACCAAGAGGGTTTTTAGGTATGTGAAAGGAACTCTAAATTTTGGTATTCATTACTACACTTCTAAAAGGTTTAATCTTGTTGGATTTAGTGATTCTGATTGGAGAGGTAGTTTGGATGATTGAAAGCCTACATCTGGTAATTGTTTCTCTTTTGGTTCGGGTTTGATTACTTGGAGCTCAAAGAAGAAAAGTATAGTTTCACTTTCATCCACAGAAGCAGAGTATGTTGCAGTCACCTCAACATGTATACATGTATTATGGCTTCGAAAAGTTCTAGAAGAAATTGAAGAGAAACAAATTCATCCTACAATGATATTTTGTGATAACACTTGTGCCATCAAATTGGCCAAGAATCTAATCCATCATAGAAGGAAAAAACATTTTGATTTAAAGTATCATTTAATTTGATATTTGGTGCAAAAGAAGGAAGTAGAACTAAGGTATATAAAAACTCAAGAACAACTTGAAGACATTTTCACTAAGGCAGTTGCTAAAGTCCAGTTTTTGAAACTTCGAGATCAGATTGTGAGCCCTCTCAGCATCAAGGGGGAGAATGTTGGTAATCAATGCAGTATTTTCAATCATCTGACATGATGCAATATATTTGCGGTTTTCTTTTATGTCAGTTAGTGTTTAGATATAGATTGTCTCACTAAATAATGCATGAAAAATGCATGAGTAGTTTTCCAAAATAAATTGTTGTAAGTGTTCAATGAGGAACTGTTTGTTCTATAAGGCTATGTATTTTTACGAAGATCAAGATTTATCAGTCTTGAATGTCACTATTTTTTGTGCAACTACCTCAATAATAATTTCTTCGTTCTTTGTGCATGGATTGTAAGCCTTATTCTATGATATTGTGATTTAATCATTTTATATAGTGTTATGTTATTCTAATTGAATGATTATCTATATCCTTCATGAAGTGTGATTTCCGGGGGGAGTTTCACTAAAACAAAAAGTGTTTGTTGTTGTTTCCTAGTATTTTCCTAGCAACAAGTTCCCTTGAGTTCCCAGTTGAGAGATTCCTAGCTACCTGTGCTAGAGAGACTTTGATAAAAAAATGAGAAGCTAAAGGGATTGAGATCATTGAAGGGGTATATTCCTTGGGTTGGGAAGGTCAAGCAGAAGAGAGATAGTAGACTATGAGAGACCACCCTTCTTTGTGGATTACTATCCTCGGCTCGGGGGTGACAACTATTGAGATTTGGAACATTCAGTCTATGGTTGGGTGGAATTCCCATCCCTTTATCTTCTTGTTGTGTTAATTTATGAGTATAATTGTTGTGCATGAACTATATGTATGTGATCGATTATATTTTGTTGTGTTTGAGTTACTCATTGCATCACATGATCATTTTAGCATGTTGTAGATGCCTCTAAATAATGGTAACAATTGGAAATTAAATTTGGTTGTAATTCATAACTGTAAGCAATTAAGTTTCATTTTTATGAGTTTTCTGCACAGTAATGTCCTTCGGTTGGGTTGGGGGATGTTATAGGTTTCCTCATTGTCAATTTAAAAGGCATGACTCCTTGTAAAATCTTTCTAGCATGATTGGTTTCTATGGGCCTCGTTCTTTAAGGTGACCCAAGTTTGAAACTAGGTTAGCTAGGAGGAGACACCTAAAATTCAACCATGCTAAGGGTTGGTGTGGTCGAGGATGGGTATGATCCATGGTGATTTTGATGGCTTAGATACCCTTCGGTCATGGTTTATTATACCACATGCTAGTCCCGCAAGTCACAGAAAACTCACAAAAAAACGGCATGTCCCCTTGGACATTGTAGCACATTGTAGCCAAATATAGTGTTACATTCTCCATTACTAGGCCATATACACATGAACAACGAGATGATGAGATGCATTATGAAAATGATATCGATTGGGATGAGATACAACTAAGGCTGAAATCTAAAGATTTTTCTTCTTTCTGCAGTATGACATTTAGAAAGATGGGATTAGGAAATAATAAGAACTCAAAATAAAATTTGAAGAAGAAGAAATGAGAAAGAGAGAGTAGGAACAAACAATTATGGTTGAAACTTAAAAAGGCTTAGAAATAATTGGAGTGGAACATGCAAGTTGACGTAGAAAGGATGAGACAAAATAAAAAAGAAGATATCGAGAGACAAGAGAAGGAGAAGCTTGAAGTAGTAGAAAAAGAAAGGTTCGAGGAAGAAAAGAAGAAAAAATAACAAGATAAACTCCAACAATAAAAATCAAATCTAAGTAAAGACCATGAAAATATTTACAATAATGTAGAAAATACATAAGAGTGAATCTAAGGTGGATAGAACTAATAACCTTGTTAAGGTTATAACTTTGGCATATAACCTATGTTAGGGGTGCTCATTGTTTTTAGAAAGTTCTTTCTAAGCCTAACAACAAATAAATAAGCTATGGCCATTTTGTTAAAGTTTTCACACTAAAACACTAAAAACATTGTTTAAGGTATGAAATGGGCAATTTTCAATTTTCACCCCATTAGAGGGAATTCAAGATCCACTCATTAATGACCCTAGAATGATCATAAATTCCCTCTTCTTGCTCCATTAAATATCACAAAATAGATGAAAACATGGATAATGATCCATTTTTAATACCATAGTTGTAATTGTGTTTAATATTTCATATATATTGCTCTCATAATGTGGTATTCATGTCCACCTTATTGTCACATTTTTTCTAACCCTATTCCGGTCTCCTTAAAAACCCTCCAAATGTCCACTCATTAATGACCCTA
>CBVK0101698996.1:10691-32562 GCA_900067695.1 Picea abies | reverse complement strand
TTAAATGATCTGCAACAGACCCACCTTCTGACATCTTCATATTAAATAATCTCTTCATTAGAAATACCTTATTGGACACTGAGGGTTTTTCATACAATTTGTCCAATGCGTCCATCAAACCCTTCGTAGTCTTTTCTTTGGAAATATTGAAAGCCACCGACGCTGCCAGGCTCAGCAATATCGTTCCTAGAGCCTTTCTGTCAAGAATCTCCCATTCTTTGTCCTTCATGGTTGTCGGCTTCTTTGCTACTCCACCCAATGGTAGGAATAGATCCTTCTGATATAAATAATCTTCCATCTGCATCTTCCATAACTGGTAGTTTTGGTCAATAAATTTATCGACCCTAAACTTTCCATCTTTCGACATTGCTCCCACTTGAACCAGGAACCCTCTTTTCCTGCAAGTTACCTTTCACTCTAATACCACTTGTTAGAAAAATAGGACCATGGAGAAACAAAATAAAACAAATGCAGAAAAAAAAACACAGAAGATACACAATACAAGAGAGATACAGATTTACGTGGTTCACCTAGTGTGGGCTACATCCACCAGAGAAATTGTCAGTTCCTTCCTTTATAATTATCCAACAAATGAAGAGATACAACCTACAGCAAAACCCACTGTAACTTCCTCCTCTTTCTCTCATAGTCTTCTCTCTCAGAATACAATATTCACCATCAACCATAGCCATAATACATTTCCCTCATAAAATAGGGTTGCCTTCTAGGGAAAAAAACCCTAACATAATCTCTATCGTTAGATTTGCGACCTTATAATGAATGGTCCAGATTTACAATGAAATTACAATATACATTTACAAGGCAATTTTTTCCTTCAGGGGCTTCACCCCTGAACCCCTGCTGGGGGACCGCTTTCCCCCAGACCCCCCAGCTAGAGGGATAGCCCCCCCGGACCCCATAGAGGGGTACCCCCCCTCTGCACTCCCCCGCATGGAAGAGTGTACATACTTATGGGCTGTAAATACTTCATGGGGTATAAATATAGCTGAAAGCAAGGACCTCTGAATCAGGAAGATATTCAAGCTCCACAACCAACACATGTCGATGCATCTTCTATTTCATTAGGAGTTGTGCTAGCAAAAACAGGAATAGGAGATATTGACCACCCATTATCCTTTGCTAGTAGGAAGCTATCAACAACTGAGATTAATTACACCACCACTGAGAGAGAATGGTTAGCCACGGTGTATGCATTGCAGAAGTTCTACCACTACTTTCTAGAAGGGCACTTTAAAATGTTTAATGATCACTCGGCACTGAAATACCTAGTCAACAAGCCAGTGTTGGGGGGGAGAATATGCAGATGGCTCCTGATTTTTCAAGAATATGATTTTGAAATTGTGGTTAAGCCAGGAAGAATGAAAAAAGGTCTTGACCACTTGTCAAGGTTGGAACATGCAAAAGAGCCTACTAGTTTGGAGGATACACTGTCGGATGCAAAGTTGTTGGCCATTAGAAAGATTGATGGTCACTTCATAGAGATAGTCCAGTTCCTTTCAATAGGAATAACACAGTGAATATACAATCACCTAGAAGAAACAACTAGTAGTGTGCATTGTAGAATTTTCACTTATAGCTAGACAACTATTTAAGATGGGACCTAATGAGATATTGAGGAGGTGTGTTATGGAGGAAGAGCGACCATTGATCCTTGCTAAAGCTCATGAAGGCATTGTGGGAGGACACTACACAGGGAAAGAAACAACGCAGAAGGTTCTTAGAGCTGGCCTTTGGTGGCCTACCTTACATAGAGATGATAAGGACTATTACAGAGCCTGTGATGTATGCAAAAGAGTTGCGAAACCATCCAAAAGAGATGAAATTCCTTTAGCACCATAGATGACCCTACAAGAATTTGAGAAATGGGCCATTGACTTCATGGGACCTATAAACCCACCAAGAAAGTGCACAAAAGAAAGGTACATAATCACTGTGACAGAGTACTTTACTAGATGGGCCAAATCAAGAGAAATTAAGGATTGTAGTGCAACTACAGTTGCATGCTTCATATTTGATGACATCATAACCCAGTTTGGATGCCCGAAGATCCTTATGAGCGATCAAGGAACACATTTCATCAATAAGACCATTGAAGCCTTGAGTGAGGAATTTACAGTCCATCATTAGAGGATCACACCTTACCATCCATAGATGAATAGGAAAGTTGAAGAATTCAACAAGATCTTGGAGACAACGTTGAAGAAGATTTGCAGTGTGAACAGAGATGACTGGGATTTAAGAGTACCAATAGTACTATGGGCCTATAGAACTACTTGCAAGAAGCTAACAATGCAAACCCCTTTTAAGTTGGTTTATGGTCTCGAAGTCGTTGTCCCAATGGAATATTTGGTACCAAGCTTACGAATTGTTGCCTTTATAGATATGGATGACACTGGCATTGTTCAAGAGAGGCTCACATAGTTGGTCGAACTAGAATGAGACAGATTTATTGTAGGATTTCATCAGTAGGTACAAAAGGAAAGAGAGAATGCCTAACATAACAAACACATCGAGAACAAGGTATTTAAGCAAGGTGATTTGGTATTGGTATATGACAGCAAGTTCATGAAGCATCCTGGGAAGTTTTGAATGCATTGGCTCAGGCCATATGAGGTTGCCTATGTTATAGAAGGAGGAGTTGCGCAGTTGAAGACTTTGAATGGAAAATGGAAGGAAGGTTTGGTGAACGAGAGACGGTTGAAATTGTATTATGACAACCAGTTGCCTCATAGATCTCAGTAAAAGCATGAGGAAAAGGGTCCAGGTACCAAGTGCAGTTGAAACTGGGTATCAGACATATAAAAGATAGTCTACACAAGGAAGGGAGGCATAGAGATGAAAGAAAAGGCTTCCCTACGCAGTCCAAATTCGAAGAAAAATAGAAGGATCAGATCTGAAGTGCCTTGGGATGAGTCAGAGGTGAGTGTTGGGGGCCTATTGGCCTTGGGTATGGAAGTAAGTGAAGATTAAGGAAGAAAAGAAGGAATGTGAACTGTGCGGAAGACACAGTGACTGTTACTGGGTCGAAGTGAGCATAAGAGTAGAAAAGACAGAGCAAAGTAAGAGAAAGCAAGACGTTGGACGAGAAGATCAAGGGTGACATATCAGAAAGGAAGATGGACCGTGGACAACTTAGGAAGTGGAAAAATCCATCATTGGATGCTTTGGAGAATTGCGCGAAAAGGAAGGAAAGGTGGGCTGGCAAAGCCCTGAAAATGAAAGTCAATTTGAACTAGGGTTTTAGACACCTAGTGTTTTGGTATATAGGGTTTAGACACTTAGGTTTCAACCTAAGAATGTCGGTGAAGTGATTGTAATGTATAAATAAGAACCTAGATGAGAGAAGAGGATTCATTCTTAGTTTGTTGTTCGATTATGTTATGAGGAGAGATTTCTATTGAGAGAGAAGTATTGTATTTTGAGAGCAGTCTATATTGTAAGATCTTCAGTTGGGTGTGAAGATCAACCCTACAACTGGGTGCGCATGGAGGGGAGAGAAAGAGGGAAAATAAGAGAAGATATGCTAGCTAAGAGCGTAGACAAGAATTGTATGCTTCATCTTAATATATTATAGAGAACAGTTCTGTGGACGTAGCCCTAGAGAGAGGGTGAACCATGTATATCTTGTGTTGTTTGTGATTGACATTGTGTTCTTTGTCATTTGATATACTCTATTGTATTACTATGTTAGATCTAACAGATAGTTGTGTAGAGTAGATCTAAGCTAGGATTTTCTATATAGATGTTGTGTTGTTCTTGTATTGGATCCACTTAGTATTCCCTTTGGTTGTAGACATTTTTTTCCTGCATCCCCCCCATAGCTACTTTGGGTGAGATTGCATCTGCCTCATAGGTGTTGTTGAAAGGGCCAGTGGTTAGGGATTTTCAGTGCACTCTTGGAGATGAACCCTGGGTCTACCCCTATGCCAATAAATGGTGATTGAGGGGATTTCATGCAAAGATTAGTATTCTTAGGAAATCCAAGGTCTAATACAATAGACTTAGAACATGGTTGCAGCGAAGGATGTCATTGGAAAGGTATGGTTGGTTTTTAATTATTGTATTTCCTAAGTGTTGTATTGAATTCTTTGAAGAGAAGTCAAATGACTTGGTGGTTCAAGTGCAATCCATTTACATGATGAAAACCGACAGACTTGAGGGTGACTCAAGTGGTGCAAAAATTCAAAGAATAATTGTAGCCGTTTGAGGCATATTGGTTGGGAGAATGTGTAGAGAGCTTGGAATGACCTGCTTGTATGATTCCTGTGGTGGATTTAGGAATATTTCAATGCAACCATGGAGGTGGCTTGAGTAAGCTTCCTAAATATTTTATGAGGTGCATTGGATGGGTCGTTGCTATGAAGTGGGAAGTGAAGTCTATACATGCCAAGTTTGAGTGGATGGGTGAGGTGCCTTGGTGTTTTGTTACTTAACTAGATTCATTGGGTCATGTGATGACTTGATAGTTATGACGATAGTGCCAAAGTTTAAATGCTTGTAGGAGGTGCAAGGTAGTTTCATTCTGGGAGATGGATGGAGTCATCAAGGAAGTCCACCAAGAATTGTTGGAGGTCAATCTAAATGGGAAGAACTGATGCAGGAGCATCACCATCAACATTCAATGAGGTCGAATGGATGACAACTCAGCATCCAACACGGGCATTCAAACTATTTTGGATTCCATGGAGAGTGCATCATTCTGATATTTTGAAAATATTGTAATTAAAGACCCTTTAATATTTTGAGGCTTGAGCCATTTTATGAGATCGCAGAAGATTGTAATTTCTTTAATGCCTAAGGGATTGTACATATTTCAAGCATCGACTGGTATCTATATTGTAAATGCTCATTTATTGTAAATAAGATTAGTAGGAGAATGTATTAATTGTGATATGATAGCTCTTATATAGTTTGCAGGGAAGGCTCGAGAAGCCCCTTGGGTATAAATATATGTACTCTAAGAAAAAATGAGGCTGCTAAGATTGTTGCTGTTATTGATCAATTGCTAATAGAAGAGTTGTAGAGAGTTGTTGCAAAAAACCTTTTGTATGTTTTCTGAATGAATAAAATAGAGGAGAATTGCTTTCAGATAACTGCACATGTTTTCCTTTGAGTAACTGGGTAGTATTATGTTATTGTCATTCTGTGTTTTATATTCTTGTGTGTGCATTTTAAAGTTGAATGAATGAAATTGTGATGTTATATTAGTTTAAATTTGTTGTCTTATGAAAACTTGGTGCAAGGAGTGCACAGTGCCACATAAGGAGTGCAAAGGCAGAGTCATTTTCAGGCTTGTTTGTCCAGAAGAGATAGCGTGAAACTTCGAAGAGTGAGTACAAGGAGTGCATGTACACTCAGTGGAGTGTAAAAGCTCGAAGAAGACCCATGCAAGGTGTGCACAGGGCTAACACTAAGAGAAGTGTTGAAAAATACTCAAAGGGAATGGGTGCAAGGAGTGCATAGAAGGACTTCTTAAATCATCAAGCTTTCCAAGGAAAGTGAGCACAAGGAGTGCACTGAGGTTCGAGTCACGTGGAGTGAAAAATCTTAGGTGGAATAACGAACAAAGTCCTTTGGAGAAAAGACCCTTTTCATTTTCGAGGTTGAGTGGACGAGATCCTCTCTAGGAGGAGTTAGATATTTTCTAGCTGTTAGATATGGGAAATAAGCACGAGCATTAACCCTTTAAGTCCTTTAATCTTCGTAAATTCAGAAGTTTCTAAGTGTTTTTTATAAAGGAGGCTAAAGTCTCGAACCCTGAAGTGCATCTTTGTCATCGGATATAAGAACACATGTCTAGAGATCAAGGGTGGTTTGAACTTTGTGTATCTAGAGAAATTATGGAGTTGTTGTGAAAGTGAGTGGAACTCTCGAAGCTCTGAAGGCTGAAGCATAACGTGACCATTGAAGTCAGGTACACATGTCAACAGATCTCATGGTCTGGGAACTTGGAACTCCAAAATTACTAGGTATATTTTGTTCTAGGTTGAAAACTCTTGAAGGCATGAATCCTGAAGTAGATCCTAGCCGTTGACACAAGGAGCCACATGTCGACAAATCGCTAGTAGTTCAGAAGTCCGACAGTTCGTGAAAAAGGAGGTGTGAAGAGATTTGAGTTGAGAAATCCTGAAGGCCCGAAGGTTGGAGTAGATATCGATCGTCAGTCAAGAGAGACATGTAGAGAGAAGATCCAACCTCCACCAATTTGACGTTTGGAGATTATGAAAGGTTGTATTGCGGAGATCCCCAAAGTCTCGAAGTCCGGAGAAGATCCAGGTCATCTTGCAAGGACACATTGACTGTAGATCGTGACTCCTCACCACTTCAGAGTTTGGCGGTCTGGGGAGGTGTGTGTGTTAATCTATTGGAACTCCCAAAGCTTGGAGTCTTAGAGAGAATTATAGTTGTTGTTCGCTGGAGAGGTGTGAACCGTTGATTGAGACCCCTTTGTGAGTTCGCCATTTTGACACTCTAGAGGATTCGAGGTGTTGATTTGTGAAAATCTTTGAAGCCCAAATCCTTAAAGCTATATATCACAGAGTAGTTCATCAGTTCCGTGTTTAGGTGATTTACGTTGTTGTTGGGTCAGGACTCCTGAAGACTGGAGTCCCGAAATCCATGTGTACCGTAGATACATGGTGCATACTAAAGGTCATTGATCTCTCCTATTATTCGATTTTCGCCATTTCAGTGCTCAGGAGGATTGTTGGGTGTTTTGGTTGGAACTCCCAAAGCCCAGAGCTACAAAGTCCTAAATTCTCCCATCAATTGAAGATTTAGCCCACGATTTTGGCCTGAGGTCATGTGGATTTCTCTGCTAAGGTAAATAGACCCTCGCAAGTGCAAACTTGTGCATAGGGAAAAGGAAAGAGACCTATGGTATGTAATTTTGAGGGTTCATCTAGGACCTGAGAGCTAATTTAGCTCTCTTGTTTGAATGATCCTTAGACTGGGAGGTCATGTGAGCCCCAGTAGTGGTGGGGGTTTTCATCAAGTGGTATCAGAGCCCAAATCAATCTCTGTGTGAAACAAAACTTGGAACCATGTCGTCGAGGAGATGTCGAGAGAGAATAGTGGTCAATGCAGCTATGGGAGAAGAGATGAGACAACTTCGTGCAAGGTTGGACACCATGTAGACAACACAAAGAAGAGAACATGAAGTTGGTGACATCAGTGAAGCTAAAAGTGAAGATGTTGAAGCAAAAGAAGTTGCAGGAGAACAAGAAGCAGAGGAGCGACTATTGAGAGTTGTTGTTAAAATGAGAACCAGAGAAAAAATGGAAGTCCCAATGTATGAAGGTAATTTGAATGTTGAAGAATTGCTCAAATGGATAAGTTCTTTAGAAAATTACTTTAACTATGAGGAGATTGGTGATGAGAAGAAGGTGAAGCATGCTGTGACCAGATTGAAGGGACATGCAACTTTATGGTGGGATGAGTTGCGGGTTGACCAAAGAAGCAAAGGTAAGTCAAATATTAAGAATTGGGATAGAATGGTAGCTAAGTTGAAGGCTAATTTAATACCCATGGATTACCAAATAAATATGTTCATGAAGTTGCAGAGCCTGAGATAGAAAGGTTTGTCAGTGAAGGAGTACACTGAAGAGTTTTACAAGCTGAACATAAGAGTAGGACATAGGGAGAATGATGAAGAAAATTTTTCTATGTACATAAATGGATTGAGATATGAAATCCAGGATGACATTAGCATGATGAAAATGATAACTATGGAGGATGATTATCAGGTGGCACTAAAGGTAGAAGAAACGTTGGCAAGAAAATAGATTCAACGAAACAGAGGTAGAGGAACTGTCAGAGAAAAGTTCCAAAAACACAGAGGAGAAGCTCAAAAGTATCACAGTCATACAGAGAGAGGAGGAAGTTCTATGGGAGGACACTATGGCGGAACAACCTCTTTTCCCAGAGGAAGAGGAAGAGGTAGAGGAGGAAGATAGAAATGAAGGCAGAAGTAGTAGAATAAGGAATATCACTCATGATGAAGAAATTTCTCGTGAAGCCAGAGAAAGAGGTAAGAGAACCAGTCTAGAGAAACAGTTTGTTCAGAAGTACTTGCAAGACTAGAGACAAGGTATGCAAGGTGATCATAGACAATGGGAGTATTGATAACTTAGTATCCACAGAGATGGTGGAAAAGATGAAGCTAGAGATGAATGGACATCTAAATCCATACAAGGTATCATGGTTTCATAGAGGACATCAAGTCATGGTAAGTCGACAGTGTAAATTTGAGATTAAAATATATGGTTAAAAAGATGAAATTTTATGTGATGTTATACGTATGGATGTTTGTCATGCTTTGTTGGGAAGACCATGGAAATATGACAGGAATGTCATACATGATGGGAGAAGGAACACTTATGCCCTTGAGAAAAATGGGTGTAATCATATGTTGTTTCCAATAGAAGATAAAGGAGTCAAAGAATAAACCAGTCCTAGTATACTGCTTATGAGTGGGAAGGAAATCTTGAAAGAAGTCAAGAAAGAATAGGAAATGCAGCTGTTGTTGTAGGTAAGTTGAGAGTCATTCTCACAAGAACTTATATGAATGATTTTCCTGTGGATGTCCAGGAGTTATTGGATGAGCTTGTTGATATTGTGGTGGATCAGTTACCTCACTCTTTACCTCCCATCAGGAGTATCAATCATCATATTGACCTTATTCCAGGAGAAAGTTTTCCAAACAAAGAAACATATAGATTGACCCCTCAAGAGAATGAAGAGGTCAAGAATCAAGTCCAAGAATTTTTGGATAAAGGTTTGATCAGGGAAAGTTTGATCCCGTGCTCAGTACGAACTGTTTTGAGTCCAAAGAAAGATGGAGGTTGGAGAATGTGCACAGATTCTAGAGCCATCAATGAGATAACCATCAGGGATAGATTACCTTTACCCAAAATGGATTACTTGAGTGGAACAAATTATTTTTTCAAAATAGACTTGAAGAGTGGTTATCATTAGATCAGGATGAGAGAGGGAGGTGAATGGAAGACATCATTCAAAACAAATGAAGGATTGTATGAGTGGCTTGTTATACCATTTGGCTTAATGAATGCCCCTAGTACATTTATGAGGTTGATGAATGAAGTGCTCAAATATTTTATTGGTAAGTTTGTAGTTGTTTATTTAGATGATATTCTATTTTTTAGCAATACTGAAAAGGAGCATTTGAGACACTTAAAGATGGTATTCAGGAGGTTGCAGCAAGAAAAGTTGTTGATAAATTTAAAGAAATGTTCTTTTATGAGACCATAAATCATATATTTGGGGTTCGTAATCTTCTCAAATGAGTTGAAGATGGATCCAGAGAAGGTGAGGGAAATCAAAGAATGTCCTTCTCCGAGAAGTGTGTTTAAAGTAAGAAGTTTTCATGGGTTGGCAAGTTTTTACAACAAATTCATCAGTAATTTCAGCAGTATTTGTGCACCCATACTAGACACCATAAAGAAGGAACATAAATATTTTAATTGGATAGAAGAGGCTGAGAAGGGATTTAGAGTGTTAAAAGAAAACATAACAAAACAACCTATTTTAGTTCTTCCAAACTTTGATAAGACTTTTTAGGTTAAATGTGATGCAAGTGGAGTAGCCATTGGTGAATTTTTAAGCCAAGACAATAATCTCATTGCTTATTTTAGTGAGAATCTAAATGATGTTAAGAGGAAGTATTCCACATATGACAAGGAATTTTATGTTGTAATTCAAGAATTGAAAAAGTGGAGGCATTACATTATCCTGAAGAGAGTTTTTCTTGTATACTGACAATCAAGCTTTACAGTTCATAACCAGACAAGAGAAGTTGAACAAGAGACATGCCAAATGGGTAGAATTCATGCAGAATTTTACTTTTGTTACTAAGCATATTAGTGGTACACTAACAAAGTTGCAGTTGCTTTGAGCAGTAGATGTTTGATCTTGCAGGAATTTCAAGTGGAGAGCATAGGATTTGAACACCTCAAGGAGATGTATTAGGAAGATCCAGATTTCTTGGAATCTTATGAAGCATGTGAGAACCCTTTGCTAAGGGAAAAAAATCAGTGGATAGAATATTTGATCCATGATGGACTATTGTTTAAAGGAAGTCATTTTTGTATCTCAAAGTGCTCAATGAGGGATAACTTGTTGAAGGAAAAGCATAGTAGAGTATTGGCTGGAAACTTTGGCCATGATAAAACATATGTGCAATTGAGTTCTTCATACTATTGGCTAGGTATCATGGATAGATGCAAAATATGCCAATATGAAAAAGGAAAGCTACATAACACTGGATTATATCAACCATTTCCTATTCTAGACAGGCTGTGGGATGTTATAAGTATGGATTTTGTTCTAGGATTGCCAAGAACCCAGATAGGGAGTGATTCAATATTTGTGGTGGTTGATAGATTTTCGAAGATGGCACATTTCATACCATGTCAGAAAACCAGTGATGTTACCCACATAGAAAATTTATTTTTCAAGGAGGTTGTGAGATTGCATGGGTTACCCAGAAGTATAGTCTCAGACAGAGATACTAAATTTGTGGGACACTTTTGGAGAACCTTGTGGAGAAAGCTAGTGACAAATTTTTTTTCAGTTCAGCTTATCATCCTCAGATGGATGGAAAGACTGAGGTAGTGAACTAGATCTTAGGGAATTTGTAGAGGAGTTTGGTCACTAAACATAATAGCCAATGGGATCAAATTCTTCCCCAAGCAGAGTTTGCGTATAATGACTCACAGAATAGGAGTATTGGTAAAAGCCCATTCCAGATAGTATATGGAATTCACCCAAGAGGAATTTCAGAGTCAAGATATTTGGGACGCGATGGATTTCGAAGTACAAGAGTAGAGGATTTTGCTGCAGAGATGTAGAAGTTGCATGATCAGATCAAGGGACAGCTACAAGATAGCATCCAAAAATACAAAAGAAGAGTAGTCTAAAGAAGAAGAGAGGTTCATTTTGAAATCGAAGATCAAGTCTTCACACACCTAAGGAAGGAAATATTTCCGAAAGGAAAATATAACAAGCTAAAGATGAAAAAGATAGGACCTTGTAGGATCCTTAGAAAATTTTCTACGAATGCTTATGAGATTGAATTTCCAGAGGACATTGGAATATCACCAATATTCAATGTAGCAGACTTATACCCTTACCAGATAGATGATACAGAAGGGATAGATGACCAGGAGGAGATTAAGTGGAAGAGATAGATGCCCATAGCAGAGAAACCACAGATAGAGAAGATTTTAGATCAGAGGATTGCTAAGAAGACCAGGAGAAAAGCTTATTTTGAATATCTGGTTAAGTGAAAAGATCATCCAATAGAAGATGCCAGTTGGATAACTAAAATTGATGTCCAGAAGTATGGAAAACAGTGGACAATCTCATGGACAGGAGTCCATGAATCTTTTTGTCCATAAGAGTATGATGCAATAGAATCACCATCAAAATTCAATGAGGCTGAGTTGATGATAGCTCAACATCCAACGTAGGCATTCAAACTATTTTGGATTCCAATTAGAGCACATCATTATAATATTTTGAAAATATTGTAATTAAATACACTTTAATGTTTCGAGGCTTAAGCCATTATATGAGGTCACATAATATTTTAATTTCTTTAATGCCTAAGGGATTGTACATATTTCGAGCATCGACTCATATCTATATTGTAAATGCTCATTTGTTGTAAATAACCTTAGTATGAGAATGTCTTAATTGTGATATGATATCTCTTAGATAGTCTGGAGGGAAGGTTTGAGAAGCCCCTAGGGTATAAATGTAACACCCTATTTCACCCAGTTTGTAAAAATAACTGGACTGGCCCAGAACTATGGAAAACTCAGAAATGTGAATATGTGATGTGAATGGACCTTGTGGAAAAGGTCGATGAATGTGAATAATATTATGAATTTATATTGCAGGATTGCTGAGAGGGGATATGCTGAAAAAGAGAATACGATGGTTGCAGAAAGGAAGTGGAAGGCACCTAGAAAGGTGGCTTTAACTTCCACCAAAAATCAATACTGTATTTGGACTCCACTGGCCCGGAGAACCAAAAGCGGCTCCTTGACCCCGAATTAAATGTCTCGCAGGTTGGTAGGCAGATGGCTCCTCAAGAATTAATGAGGGATGGGGAGGTGAACTGCCTATCCATAGAGCTATCAGGCCTGACCAACGCGAGAGAAATCGTGCCACACGCAACCTCGCAAGAGGATAAGGCGTGGGGGAGAAGTGATTGAAGGGGGACGACGCAAGGGGAGAAAGAGAGATCTAGCTATATGCAGAGTGGGTGATAGCAGAGAAGAAGGAGAGTAACCTTCGCTCCTGGTCACTGGAAACAGAGACGCAGTCTCATAGCATCGTCGTCTTAGCTTGGGGGTGTCTAGTGGTAAATCCATTGGGAGTTGCTGAGCCTACGGTTGGGTGGAAACGAGCACCCCTCTCAGCAGTTGCACTCACTTCTGGTGTTATTTCTGATAAGTGTTTTACATATTGCATCTTGAAATTCATATGCTGACATATATGCTCATAAAATGTGAAATTGTGAATGATTACAATATAAGAATGTCTATGCAGTGTTTTGATAAGAAATGGTAGATGTATGCTTATAATAGAAAAACCACGCATGGGTTATGTTGATAAATGAAATTAATTATGCATAAGTTGAACCAAGTCAGAATTCCAGTCCATTATTGGGAATTTGTTTCCCCTTATCTGTCTCCAGGAATGCCCCAGAATAGATCTCTCCACAGAGATTCCCACCTTGGAAAGGTTTACCAAGAACTTGGAAAAAGGACTTGAATGTGCAAGTCTTAACAACCCTGTACGAGGAGGAATGGCCCTTTTAAAATCTCGAAGTAGCAGCGTAGGGATAAGTATCGATTGATGGATGAGATATCGTCGGAAGATCCATGGTCATTCACGACTGTTAGATTGACGAAAGAAACAAGGGCGTTACATACCTTTCCCCTTTTCCTTTAACTTCGTGAGTAGCGAGGAAATTGGGATCATAGATCCCCAAGGTCCATGAGAACATCTGGACCGTTGATTTTTCCATGTCCAAGAAGTCGTGGGAGAATGCACAAGTTAGGAACCTGTCTAAGCCATCAGATCTCGGCTGGAAAACCCAACATCCATTGGATCTGTTAAGAGATGCATGAGGGTTAATTCCTCATGAACAAGGGCAAAATTCTTGAGAGAGAAGTCAGTATCGGGGATTCAGAATTTGGGATTTTGGGAGTCCTGATGACAAGGGATCGAGACACTCCATGGTGAAAGTCCTGATATCAATCTAGACCATGCATCCGTGAAGGACACATGGCAGAGATCGAGAGTCCATCAGTATTTTTGATACCAGGGATTCGAGTTGACAAAGGATTTGCATCACTGGGGATTGCAAGTCACGAAATCATGAAACAACGAGGACCGTTCATCTGAGGGAGGACATGTGGATGATAATTCCTTAACCCCTCTCTGCCTTTGCAAGAAATGCATGAACAAGATCCCTTCGGAGGATCCCAGGGTCTGTAATGACCGTTTGATTTAAGAAAGAGATGCAGGCATTAATTCCACGACCCCCCTTTTTCCCTTGCAAGAGATGAAGGAATCGGGACCATAGACACCATGGTCCATGGAAGTGCCTGGACCATCCATATATAGAGCGCATGTGGCCACTAGTAAGCGCTTCGGCGTTTCGGCACACGGGAAACAAAAGGGCAAAGAACCCTTGTCTTCGCGAGTAGCGAAAGTCCGATCACTGAAGCCTCGAAATGGCGTGAGTTGTGATTAAGATTAAGAAAATCTGGGATTTGATCGTGACCATTGATCATCCCAAAAATACCACGACCATTGATCTTGGTTGGGGGTCGCCTCCATCCATCGAAGGGACATGTGGTTTTCGATCGACGTTTCGATGTTTCAGCATCTGGGGAACCAAAAGGCAAGAAACCTTTCCTTCACGAGTCATGAAATCCCAATACCCAAAATCCCATGGACCATTGGATCCATGCTCCTAAGAGTCGTCGATCTCTTACACGACTTTCCATATCAGAATTCAGAGATTTGAATGACGAAGAGTCTTGGAGTCATTGCATTTCGGACTCCCGAGTACTGAAACCTCGAGAGGATCCATACTGTTGGATCAGGGGAGGCCTATGACTGTCGATCTCCCTTTGGAGGGAAACTTTGGAGACCTTGGAAGTTTCGGGGATTTGAATGGGGAAAGGTATAAGTCATGTATCATGATTCCCTGAATTGCGAAAAGTCGATAAGCTATTGGCTGGCTTAAGAGCGTGGACACAGTATAGGGTCACGTAGAAAAGACCCCAAGAGAGAAACTTGCCCCTCGCTAGCCCCTTCGAGATTCAGCGTTTCACTGTTTCAAGCTTCGGGGTTTGCAGAGTTGAGAGACTCGAAATTCTGGTAGCACCGAGTCACAAAGTGTGAAAAGACACCATGTTGTTTCGGCCCATAGTCGTGAACTACAATCATATGGAGGTGGAAAATGGAAAGAGATAGCCTACGCTAAGCCCCGTAGGACTTCAGGGATTCTGATTGTTGAGAAATCAATGAAATTTTTTTATTTGCGTAGTTGGTATCTGACAAATTGGTATCAGAGCATGGTGACAACACTCACCCTGATTGGGCTCATGTACGAGTTGCGCATAAGCTCTGTTCGAAGAACTCCTAAGAGGAGTAACCCCTTAACTTAACTCTCTTATCCAGGATCAAAACCTGGAAACGAGAACCCGACTGTGTATGCATGTGAAAGAGTTATGAATTTATGCACAGGTTATAAAAATGTATCTAACTCTTGACTAATAACCAATGTTTTTCTTTTCACCCAAGAGGACGATCAGCCACGGGAATTTACAGACGCAGAGAATGGTGACTCACCAAGAGATGGGAGAAGGCTCCCACAATCGAGATGAAGAGTTTGATGAAAGAAGAGAAATAGGAACCCCTCAAGATCTAGCTGAGACTATGAGGAGTCTCATAGTTGAATTGCAAAGCTGCAAGGATGACAATGAAAGGATGATGAAAGAACAAGAAAAGAAAACAAAAATTAATGTAGTTTTACTACAGAGTTTATCTGATCTACAAAGGTAAATGCAACATGAACCTGAAACTCAGAAACATGGTCATATCAGTGGCCACACTAAGAGGAGTACCTCAAAAAAGGTCCACCCAAGAGGTAAAAGACCAGTGCCGAGTGATTCCTCTGAGAAGGAAACTAGCGATTCAGAAGGCTCTTCTAGTAGCAGAACCAGTTCCTATTCTCGAAGAAAACAAAAGAAGCAAAAGAAATCCATGTGTCATAAATTTGAGGAATTTAGAAAGGCCAAACCTCCCTCCTTTGACGGTGAGATAAATAAGGGAGAGGAAGTCGAGGCCTGGATACTTGGACTGAAGAAATATTTCAGAGTCCATGATTTTTCAGAGAATTTGAAGGCTCGATTGGCCACTTTCAATATAAACAGAAAAGATTCCATCTGGTGGGAAGATCTTAAGAATGTGAAAGAGGTCCGCGAGGAAGACATGTCCTAGAAACAGTTTGAGAAATACTTCTAGAAGAAGTATTTGTCAGAAAAATATTTCGACAAGAAGGCTAAAGAGTTTTATGAACTCAAACTAGGGAAACTCACTATAGAGGAATATGTCAGCAAATTCCTTGACTTATTGAGATGTGTACCCTACATCAAAGTAGAGAAGGCGAAGGTGCAACACTTAATCAGTGGGCTACCCAAGGAATATCGGAACAAAATTGAATTTAATGAGCCAAAGACCTTAGAAGACACTATTTGAAAGGAAACATATTGTCATGAACAATATGGACATCGGGCAGAGTCTTGTGGAGACTAGAAATAGAAGAGTGGTTCGAGATTTCATAAAAAGGGGATCAAATCCTCAGGATTTAAGAGCTACAAGAAGAACCCCAGAATGAACTTTCCAGCCTGAAGTGTACTCCAGCAGAACTTTCCCTCATTGGACGGAAATAAAACTTTTAGACATATACCAGTAAAGACTGATAACCCAAAGAGAGAACCTTTGAAATTTTGGGGTTGCGGAGAAGAGCATCTCCTGAGAGACTATCCACACCGACAATAGAACAGTTGGAAAGTTTATCACAGTCAGAAAGCTACCACAGTCAATGATGTGGTAGGAAGTGTGCCACAGATTTATGCAGCCTTGGATAATAACCAAGTTGACCACCAAGCTTCAATGGTGGAAATAGAAGGTATGATTTTCAACCATCTGGTGTCTGTTTTGACTGACCCTGGTTCAAATTTGAGTTATATAGCCCCTAGAGATATTGAAAAGTGTAAACTACATCCACAAAAACAAACCAAGCTATGGTTGGTATAGTTAGCCACTAGCACTAGAAGAAGGGTAGCAGAGGTCATACCAGCCTGCCAATTAATGTTGGATGAATTCCCCACCCAAGCAACCCTTTACATATTACCCCTGGGATCATATGATCTGTTAATTGGTATGGACTGGTTGACCACCCATAATGCTAGACTGGACTATTACCATAAAACCTTAGAATGTGTGAGCAAAGAAGGAAAAAGGATAACCCTTCAAGGGATCCGAAAACTTGTCTCAGTGAGGTAAATATCAGCCCTGCAAATGAGAAAGTATTGCCAAAAAGGATGTCCCCTATATGCAATACAGGTGTTGAAAACAATCGAAGGTGATAAACCAAGCCCTGATGATCACCCTATCCTGAGAGAATACAGAGATGTGTTTCCGGAAGAGGTACCGGGTCTACCTCCGAGAAGAGACATTGACTTCTCGATAGAGCTCGCACCAGGAGTGGTGTCGGTGTCTAAGACACCCTATTGGATGAGCACACCTGAGTTAGTTGAACTCAAATTGCAACTAAAAGAAATGATGGATAAGGGTTATATTCAACCCAGTGTGTCGCCATGGGGAGCACCAGTCCTGTTTGTGAAAAAGAAGGATGGCACCCTTAGACTGTGTATAGATTATAGACAACTCAATAAAGTAACCATAAAGAACAAGTACCCCTTGCCTAGGATCGATGATCTATTCAATCAATTGGGAGGTGCGTCTATTTTCTCAAAGATTGACTTGAGGTTGGGATACCATCAAGTCCAAATCGAGGGTGAAGACATCCATAAAACCGCTTTCAAGACACGGTATGGTCACTATGAGTTTGTGGTAGTGCCATTTGGGTTAACCAATGCCCCTGCCACTTTCATGTGCTTAATGAACAATGTACTCAGTAAATTTTTAGATAAATTTGTACTAGTTTTTATTGATGACATATTAATCTACTCTAAGAATAGAGAAGAGCATGAAGAGCATCTTAGACTTGTGTTGCAAGTGCTAAGAGAGCATCAGCTCTATGCTAAACTCAACAAATGTGACTTCTTCAAGAAGCAAATACATTACTTGGGACATGTTCTGTCCAAGGAAGGGGTAGCAGTAGATCCTGACAAGATCAGGTCTATCATGGAATGACCTACCCCAAAGGATATTTCAGACATCAGATCCTTTATGGGATTAGAAGGATACTATATGAGATTTATAAAAGGATTCTCCAAGATTGGTTGTCCAATCACTGCCCTCTAGAAGAATGGGAAAAAATTCCTGTGGACACAGAAATGTGAAGAAAAGATTCCAAACCCTGAAACATCTACTGTCCCATGCACCCGTGTTGAAAATCGCTGACCCAGAAGATGACTTCCTTGTGTGCACAAATGCCTGTAAGGAAGGGCTCGGAGGAGTCCTTATGCAGAAAGGAAGTGTGATCTACTATGAATCCCAAAAATTGAATGAACATGAAGTCAACTATGTGACTCATGATCTAGAAATGGATGCCATAGTGCATGCCTTGAAAATGTGGAGGCATTACCTCTTGGGAAGAAAATTTGTACTTATGACAGATCACTGTGGATTGCGATATTTGTTTGACCAACCAAAGCTCAATGCCAGACAAGATAGATGAATGGCCTTCCTTAGCGAATTTGATTTTGAAATCAAACACATTAAAGAGAAAGAAAATAGGGTGGTCAATGCCCTTAGCAGAAGCATGAAAACAATTCACCTGGCAGCGGTGAGTACCTGTGAGACAGATGTCAAGAACAGAGTCAGAAATGCACAAGAGACAAATCCCTTCGTTCAGACTGTGACCCTGTACCTACAACAAGAACCCACTGGAGTAAAATATGAAGGCTACCAGATGACTGAAGGAGGTCTGCTCATTTACAGAGATAGACTGTACATTCCAAATTGTGAAGACTTGAAGAGGTTCATTATGGATGAACTACATAAAATACCATATACTGGTCACCCAGGATACCAGAAAATGATCACTGCCACCCGAAAACAATTTTATTGGCCTGGATTGAAGAAAGACACGGCAAAATATTTGGCCCGATGCATAGAGTGCCAACAGATTAAAGCAGAACATCGACACCCAGTAGGACTATTGCAACCTTTACCCATCCCAGAATGGAAATGGAAAACCATCTCCATGGATTTTATCACTGGATTGCCAACTTCAACCAAACAGAATGACGCCATTATGGTACTGGTGGATAAACTGAGCAAGTCTTCTCATTTCATTCTCGTCAAATCAACTTGCAAGGCGATAGATTTCTCCCAGGTATTCATGAAAGAGGTGTTCAGACTGCACGGTATGCCGAAAGAGATAGTGTCTGACAGAGACACAAAATTTACTTCCAATTTTTGGAAATCACTGATGGCTGGTTTAGAGACCAAATTGTTGTTTAGCATCGCCTATCACCCTCAAACCGATGGATAGACAGAAAGAGTGAATCAAATATTAGAGGATATGTTAAGGATGCATGTAATGCATCAACCCAGAAAATGGAAAGACTACCTGCCATTGGTAGAATTTGCCTACAACAACGGCTACCAAGCATCCTTAAAGATGAGTCCCTTTGAGGTCCTCTCCAGTCAGTTGGAGTAACCCTGTAAACAAGATTTCTTTTGGACCCGATATGTTGAAATAAATGGAATAGCAAGTGACTCAGATAAAACAAAATCTGAAGGTCGCTCAGAACCGACAGAAAAGTTATGCCGACCAAAAGAGAACTCCAAGAGAGTTCAAAATGGGAGACCATGTATATCTCATAATTAAGCCCAGAAGGAGTTCCCTAAAAATGGGAGCTTGTGCCAAGTTGGCACCCTGGTATTGTGGACCCTTTGAGGTTCTAGATAGAGTGGGACCTGTAGCCTATCGGCTAGCACTTCCTCCCATAGTAAAAGAACATAATGTTTTCCATGTTTCATTACTGAAGAAATATGTACATGATGCTAATCATATAATTGACTGGTATGTGATCCAGGTGGAACCGGAGGGATAATTTCTGCCAGAACCCCAATGCATATTGGACAGAAAGGAAACCTTGCTCCGGAACTGAACCATTGCACAAGTCAAGGTGCAGTGGAAACATTTTGGCCCAGATGAGGCTACATGGGAAATGGAGGATGCCATGAAACAGGCATATCCGATTTTTTTTGCATCCGAACTTGCATGACATGTTGATAGATAGAAAATCAAGGACAATGTTCCTTTAAGAGGGAGGGAATTGTAACACCCTGTTTACCCCAATTTGTAAAAATAACTGGACTGGCCAAGAACTGTGGCAAACTCATAAATGTGAATATGTGATGTGAATGGACCTTGTGGAAAAGGTTGATAAATGTGAATAATATTATGAATTTATATTGCAGGACTGCTGAGAGGGGATATTATGAAAAAGAGACCATGATGGCTGCAGAAACGCGATGGAAGGCACCTAGAAAGGTGGCGTTAAATTCCACCGAAAATCAATACCGTATTTGGACTCCACTGGCCCGGAGAACCAAAAGTGGCTCGCTAGCCCTGAATTAAATTTCTCGCAGGTTGGTAGTTATATGGCTCCTCAGGAATTAATGAGGGATGGGGAGGTGAACCACTCATCTGTAGAGCCGTCAGTCCTGACCAGCACAAGGGAAATCATGCCACACACAACCTCGCAAGAGGATAAGGCGTGGGGGAGGAGCGATTGGGGGTGCATGCGAGGGGAGAAAGAGAGCTCTGGCGATATGCAGAGTGGGTGATAGCAGAGAGGAAGGAGATTAACCTTCGCTCCTGGTCACTGACAAACAGAGACGCACTCTCACAACATCGTGGTCTCAGCTCGGGGGTGGCTAGTGGTAAATCCGTTGGGAGTCGCTGAGCCTACGATTGGGTGGAAACGAGCACACCTCTCAGCAGTTGCATAACTCCTGGTGTTACTTTCTGATAAGTGTTTTGCCTTTGGCATCTTGAAATATATGTATGCTGACATTTATGATCATAAGCTATGAAATTGTGAATTATTTCATTATAAGAATGTCTGTATGATGTTTTGATAAGTACTGGTAGTTGTATGTTTATAATGGAAAGACTACATGTGGCTTATGTTCTCCTAAATCGTTATTTATATGCATACTGATCTAATTCAGACTTCATGCCTGGTTCTTGGGAGAGAGATACCCTTATCTACCTCAGATAGTACCTTGGGTAAACCTCCCCATAGAGATACCCTTCTTGAAAAATCCTATCAAGAACCTGGAAAAAGGACGTGAAGGTGCAAGGCCTTAAGAAACCCTTGATAAGTGTCAAATCGATGGACGAGATCCCATCGGGAGATTGGTAGTCACTCACGACCGTCAGATCGAAAGAAGAAACTAGAGTGTTAAGCGCCTTAACCCTGAATAGGCGTTGATCGACGGATGAGATCCCGTCAGGAAATCTGTGGTCACCCATGACCGTTAGATTGGTAGGAGAAAGTAGGGGGTTAAATGCCTTACCACTTTGTCTTTCTGTATCTTCATGGGTAGCAAAGAGATCGGGATCGTAGATCCCCAAGGTCCATGAGAACATCTGGACCGTTGATTTTTCCACGTCCAGGAATTCATTGGAGAATGCACAAGTTAGGAACCTGTCTGAGCCGTCAGATCTCGACTGGAAAACCCGACAGCCGTTGGATCTGTCAAGAGATACCCAAGGGTTAAACCCCCAGTGAATAAGGGCGAAATCCCCAAAATAGATCTGGACTGTCCGATTAAAGGAGGCCACGTGTCGTGAGATTTCCCATTTTGGGAAATCAGAAATTGGGAACTCAGGAGTTCTGGTGACAAAAGATCGGGGCATTCCATGGTAGAAAACTTGAAGTAGATTCAGGTCATTCGATTAAAGGAGGCCACATGTCATGAGATTTCCCATTTCAGGAAATCGAGAAATGGGAACTCGAGAGTTCTGTTGACAAGAGATTGGGATGTTCCATGGTGGAAACCCCGAAGCAGTCGTAGACCGACCGATTTCGGAGGCTACGTGTCGAGAGAATACCCATTTCGGGAATTCGGGGATCGGGGATTCGGGAGTTCCATTGACAAGAGGTCGGGCTCTCGCCTTGATAAATTCTGATGAAAGAGAGAGTGTGGTCATGTGGGAAGAGGTCATATTGACCAAGGCATAACCCAAAGGGCTAATCACCGATTTAGGCTTGTTTGCCACTTCGACGTTTTGGCACTCGGGATACGGAAGGGCATGTTCCCTTGTGCTGTCAAACCCTAAAATCCAGACTTATAAATATCGAGATGTTAGCATGTGGTTAAGTCTCGATGAACGGACGAGATTCTTTCGAAGGATCTCAGGGTCTATAACGACCGTCAGATGTGAGGAAGAGATGTCAACTTTAAGCTGGGGCGCGAATGCGCATTAGGGTAAGTGGTGAGCAGATCTGGACGGCCAAAGTCCACCCGCCCAGATCTACAACTAAGGCTTCATTCTGGAGCCCCCTTTCCATTCTGCCTTTAATGACGGGGG
>CBVK0101698996.1:0-10681 GCA_900067695.1 Picea abies | reverse complement strand
CGGGGGGGGGGGGTCCGGAATGGTGTGGCGTGTGAAGTTGGACCTGTCTCCTATCATGTCGCCCACCATGTCATGTTTCCCCTCTCGCCACCTGTACTCCACTCAACCGCACGACAGGGTCATTATTAATGGCCATTTGCTAACCTTGTAGGGATTTGTCCCTATTGGCCAGTCACTAACCCTGTCGGGGTTCGGCAGTTGCAGAGTCGAATGATTCAGCATCCCTGTAGCATTGAGGCATGAAATACAAAGAGGCTTCATGATTATTTGACCTATGATCATGACCGACAATCACATGGGAGCAAAGAGAGAGAAAGAGCTAGCTTACGCTAGGCCTCCATAGATATTTTGGGGGCTCTGATTCTGCATAAATCAATGAAAATTTGATTATGGTAGTGGGTGTGTTACAACCATGCCTCAGAAGTTGCTTTACTCATTGATTTCGAGAAATAGTGTTTTTCTCAGTTTGAAGCAAACAAACATTTGGATTAAGGGGTCCAATTTATGAAATTGTGCCTCAGGAGTGGATGGAAAATATAGTCACCTAGTCGTGCCTCAGGAGTGGATGGAAAATATAGTCACCTAGTCCACACCTAAACAATATTGCAACATCTCACAGAACTCAAAAATGTTGCTTCATTAGATTTTTATGCCCTCATGAGAAATTGGCCAAGAGTCCCCGAAATGGTTTGGGATGCGACTTGCAACTGGGCATATAATGAATATCGAGACTTAGATTGAGGAACCTTCAACTTCGATGGATTCCTGTGTTATGATTTCATCTAGAGCACCCCTCACTCACGGGTTCCATGCCTTGGAAGTTGCTTTAATCATTGATTTCTACAACTAGTGTTTTGCTCAGTTTGAAGCAATGCAACATTTGGATTAAGGGTCAAATTTACGAAACCATGCCTTGGGAGTGGATGGATAATTTGGTCACCTAGTCCATGCCTAAACAAGCTTGCAACATCTCATGGAACTCAAAAATGTTTCTCCGTTATATTTTATGGCATGAGCGGGAATTGGCCAAGAGTCCTCAAAATGGTTTGGGATGCAACTTGCAACTGGTCATTAAACAAAAACTGAGACTCGGATTGAGGAACCGTCGTCTCTCTTGGATTCTTGGCATAGGATTTTAGCTATACCACCTTGCACTCTGGGTTCCAACCCCTTGGAAGTCATTTTTTTCATCAACTTCATTAACTAGTGCTTTTCTCAGTAAGAAGCAATGCAACATTTGGATTTAGGGGTCCAATTTAGAAAACCATGCCTCAAGAGTGGATGGACAATGTGGTCATCTGGTCCATGCCTAAATAAGCATGAAAAATCTCATGGAGCTCAAAAATGTTGCTCTGTTAGGCTTTTATGCCCCAAGGAGGAATTGTCAAGAGTCCCCGAAATGGTTTGGGATGCGACTTGTAACTGGGAATAAAATGAAAACCGAGACTTGGATTGAGGAACCGTCAACTTCGATGGATTCCTGGGATAGGATTTCAGCTAGAGCACCCATCACTCCTGGGTGTCATGCCTCGAAAATTTCTTTACTCATTGATTTCGAGAACTAGTGTTTTTCTCTTTTTGAAGCAAACCAACATTTGGATTAAGGGGTCTAATTTACGAAACCGTGCCTCAGGAGTGGATGGAAAATATAGTCACCTAGTCCACACCTAAACAATCTTGCAGCATCTCACGAAACTCAAAAATGTTGCTTCATTAAGTTTTTATGCCCTCGGGAGCAATTGGCCAAGAGTCCCCAAAATGGTTTGGGATGTGACTTGCAACTAGGCATATAACGAATATCGATACTTAGATTGAGAAACCGTCGATTCTAATGGATTCCTGGGATAGGATTTCATCTAAACCACCCCTCAGTCATGGGTGCCATGCCTTGGAAGTTTCTTTAATCGTTGATTTCAACAACCAGTGTTTTTCTTAGTTTGAAGCAATGCAGCATTTGGATTAAGGGGTCAATTTAGGAAACCATGCCTTGGGAGTGGATGGATAATTTGGTCACCTAGTCCATGCATAAACAAGATTGAAGCATCTGAAGGAAATCAAAAATGTTTCTCCGTTAGTCTTTTATGCCCTTAGTGGGAATTGGCCAAGAGTCCTCAAAATGGTTTGGGATGCAACTTGAAACTGGGCATAAAACAAAAATCGAGACTTGGTTTGAGGAACCGTCATCTCTGTTGGATTCCTAGAATAGGATTTTAGCTAGAGCACCCCTCACTCCCGGTTCCGACCCATGGAATTTTGTTTTTTTCATCGATTTCGATAACTAGTTCTTTGATCAATAAGAAGCAATGAAACATTTGGATTTAGGGGTCCAATTTATGAAACCATGCCTCGGGAGTGGATGGACAATGTGGTCACCTATTCCATGCCCAAACAAGCATGAAAAATCTCATGGAGCTAAAACATGTTTCTCTCTTAGGCTTTTATGCCCCGAGGATGAATTGCCAAGACTCCTCGAAATGGTTTGGGATGCGACTTGCAACTGGGCATAAAATGAAAACCGAGACTCGGATTGAGGAACCATCGAATCCGATGGATTCCTGGGATTGAATTTTAGATAGACCACCCATCACTCTCAGGGTTCATGCCTCGAAAGTTTCTTTACTCAGTAAGGAAATCAAAAATGTTTCAACGTTAGTCTTTTATGCCCTGAGTGGGAATTGGCCAAGAGTCCTCAAAATGGTTTGGGATGCGACTTGAAACTGGGCATAAAATGAAAATCGAGACTCGGTTTGAGGAACCGTCATCTCTGTTGGATTCCTAGAATAGGATTTTAGCTAGAGCACCCCTCACTCCCGGTCCTGACCCCTTGAATTTTGTTTTTTTCATCGATTTCGATAACTAGTGCTTTGCTCAGTAAGAAGCAATGCAACATTTGGATTTAGGGGTCCAATTTATGAAACCATGCATCGAGAGTGGATGGAAAATGTGGTCACTTTGTCCATGCATAAACAAGCATGAAAAATCTCATGGAGCTCAAAAAAGTTTCTTCGTTAGGCTTTTATGCCCCGAGGATGAATTGCCAAGAGTCCCCGAAATGGTTTGGAATGCGACTTACAACTGGGCATAAAATGAAAATTGAGACTTGGATTGAGAAACTGTCGACTGCGATGGATTCCTAGGATAGGATTTTAGCTAGAGCACCCATCACTCCTGGGTGTCATGCCTTAGAAGTTACTTTACTCATTGATTTCGACAACTAGTGTTTTTCTCAGTTCGAAGCAATGCAACATTTGGATTAAGGGTCCAATTTACAAAACCATGCCTCAAGAGCGAATGGATAATTTGGTCACCTAGTCCATGCCTAAACAATCTTGAAAAATCTCACAGAACTCAAAAATGTTGCTATGTTAGTCTTTTATGCCCTGAGCGGGAATTGGCCAAGAGTCCCCGAAATGGTTTGGGATGTGACTTGCAACTGGGCATAAAATTAAAACCGAGACCCAGTTTGAGGAACCATCATATATTTTGGATTCATGGAATAGGATTTTATCTAGAGCACCCCTCACTCTTGGTTCCAACCCTTCGAAAGTTGTTTTTTTCATTGATTTCGATAACTAGTGCTTTGTTCAATAAGAAGCAATGAAACATTTGGATTTAGGTGTCCAAGTTATGAAACCATGCCTTGGGAGATGGACAATGTGGTCACCTAGTCCATGCCTAAACAAGCATGCAAAATATCATGGAGCTCAAAAATGATGCTCCGTTAGGCTTTTATGCCCCGATGATGAATTGCCAAGAGTCCCCGAAATGGTTTGGGATGCGACTTGCAACTGTGCATAAAATGGAAAATGAGACTCGGATTGAGGAACCGTCGACTCCAATAGATTCCTGGGATAGGATTTCAGTTAGAGCACCTCTCGCTCCCAGATGTCATGCCTCAAAAGTTTCTTTACTCATTGATTTCGAGAACTAGTGTTTTGCTCAGTTTGAAGAAAACCAACATTTGGATTAAGGGGTCCAATTTACGAAATCGTGCCTCAAGAGTAGACGGAAAATATAGTCACCTATTCCACGCCTAAAAAATCTTGCAGCATCTCACAAAACTCAAAAATGTTGCTCTGTTAGGGTTTTATGCCCTCAGGAGCAATTGACCAAGAGTCCCTGAAATGGTTTGGGATACGACTTGCAACTGGGGATATAATGAATATCGAGACTCAGATTGAAAAATCGTCGACTCTTATGGATTCCTAGGATAGGATTTCATCTAGATCACCCCTCACTCATGGGTGCCATGCCTTAGAAGTTGCTTTAATCATTGATTTCGATAACTAGTGTTTTTCTCAGTTTGAAGCAATGCAACATTTGGATTAAGGGGCCTGTTGTCCCAGAGTCTATACTTAAGGTTATAAAGTATAGATTCTAGGCATCCAAAAGTGAGTGAGTGATAAAAATGGAAAGAACAAACTTCAGGGAAGGAAGCTATGGTTGATTTTTGAGTTGTATTTGTCTAGCTTCCAAATGTTCTTGGATGTTGATATCTCGTTCGATGGCTGCCCATGAACGTTCGAGATCTGCCCGGGCGATGGCAGTCTTAAGTGTAGTATCGAAAATATTCAAAGAGATGCTGGTTTGATCCGATAGGCTGGGTTCAATGTTGGGTTGTCTTACAACGGGTATAGTCATGGAGAAATAGATCTTTAAAGGGGGTTGATGTTTTAAAATGCTATTTTAATTTTAGATTATATAAGAAAGATTTCTCAGATCCAAATTAATGGTATAACAAAGCCAAAGGCCTTTTCCCGTAACTCAACTAACTTTGAAAAATCATGCATGAAACGTAAGAAAACATTAAGCTGTCAACAATGCAAGGCTCCAATCGAGGGAGAACCTCACCCTGTAACAAAAGAATAAAATAGACAAGAAAACACTTTGACAAAGCATAAAATATAGAGATCTAAGTAATTCATAGGTCTTGTACCTGCTGATAGGCAATACAGAGGAAAAACTGCAAATGTTTAGAAGACTAGACAGTTGATCACCACAGTAGAAGTTTCACTAAATTGCAGCTAAGCATTCATCAAAGTTATATATGAGAAATGAAAATGGACATGAGATAACAAAGAATAACACATAACTCAATCTTCATGGAATTCAAATTCTTTGAATTGATTTTTCATTAATTTTGGCACAGGAAATCATGTATTACAGTTGGCCCCAAAAGGAAAAAGGCCCCTTAGGTTCATTTTTTAAAATGTATATTTAAACAAACTTCTAAACATTTTGAATTCCAATCGTTCTAGAAACTTGTCAGTTACAAATGAAAAATTGAAGCATTTCATTTCCTAGTCTTTTGTCTTCCTTCATAAGGGCAGAGCACCTTCCTTTCTCTGCTCCTCTAGATCCAAAAATAGAATGAAGTGACATCTGTCATCATTTAACACCAGAAGCCTGCCCTTTCACCTGCTCAATGCAATTGACGCACCTTTCAATCAACTGGGCTATCAACCTGGAAGGCTCTACTTCGTTGTTTTCCTCAAAGGTATAACAATTCTTTTCCAACTGTGGCAATCTTTTTCCCACTTGTCGGTCTTTTGTGACGATAGACCATAATTGTAAACTTGGCTTTACTATCCATTTGTCCACTTGGACCATATCAACCTAACTTATCTGGGATATTTCAGCTTGCCCCTTTTCCACATTTTCCTTGATATCTAGCAGGTGTTTAGCTATATTGATTTTTCCCAGCGTCCCAACACTACCTTCCTTATCAAGGACTAACAAACTTTTATTTATCAAGGTGAATGTTTCTTCACAAGAATTCCTCACCTCTTTAGCTCTCCCCCTGCTCTCTGATATATTCTACTCTCACAACTTCAGTAAGGTATTCCCTCTGGTTTGTTCTGCGATGGATAATTTGGAGCTACTGACCATCTCTACTTTCGTTGTGGCTATAACAGCCTCCTAGAAAGCAACCCGAGCTGCCCCATCTTCTCTTTATCTCAAAGAGATATCTTCTAGCACTTGATCTATCATCTGAAATTGATTCTGAATGGTTCCCACTTTAGCAAGAAAGTCCTATTGAGATGCTAATACCTTTTGTTAGATTTCGATGGCTTGGGATTGGAATATATTTATGTCTAAGACCTGGTTTTCAACAACATCCAATTTCAACTGTAACTGTATTATTTGTTGCTCCTATCGGCTTACCTGCGTTTGGCTTATTTGTGTCAACTAGAGCATCTACTCAAGGTCGGATATAAGTTTCTCGATCTCCTGCAAATTGGCTATTCTGGCTTGCTCGAGGCTTTTTCTCACCTCATCCCTAGCATTTTCTTCTGTCGTACCCACCTTAGCTTCCAACTTACCGATCAAGAGGTTCTTTCATTTCAATTGTGCCTTCAAAGTTCCAATTGAATACTGGTTGGTTGTAGCATAAGCCCCCAATGTTCCTGCTATCTTGTCGGTGAGTTCTTCCTCTTCTACGACCTTTCCTTTTGTAAGGATTTTAATTTTTTTAGCTATTGCGTCCGCTTTTTGATACAATTATTGCTTCACCACAGCCTTCCTTTTCTTATCAAAGAAAAATTCATTAGGACGTAACTCTTCTATAGAAATGGGCGTTAGTTCTTCATTGAAAATCCATCCTGCATCAAGGCTCCCCTTTGTGAACTGTAAGGGTGTGATAGAAGCAATGGGACCATCGATTTCCTTGAATGATTGTTTCGGGATAGCATCCATGGTTGGCTTTCTTGATATGAGCGATAGTGAGTCACCCACCCCTTTTGAGGGTATCTCTGCTTGACTTTGGACCTGCTTGCCCGATGTACCCTTTTCTGGGTTTCCTTCCTGTTCATCGGGGATTTTGGCTCATCATTCTGAGGTCCCAGCCTCCCCTATTTTCTCTTAGTTCTCCTCCTTGTCGGGACTCGAGTCCTTTGAGCCTTTGGATTCCATTTTTTGTGTAACTGGAAGCTTTGGGGTTTCTCCCTGTAAAACTTGGGGGAGACAACTCCCTCGGTGCTCCTAGAATTTAAAGAAATCAGCCATATCTCCGGGCGGCAGAGCTTGAATCCGACTTAGGACTTCAGAGTAGGACCTCACACCCTGGAAGATTTCATCATAAGGTGAATCCTCGTGTTCATATTTTTTCAGGCCGCAACTCACCAGGTGTTTAATCACAACCTTATTAGGGTTGTGCTTCTTAAACTCAATTCCCACCAATTTCATTTATTCTAAGGCCATAGCCTCGACTCTGACATGGCCAAAATCTAATAAAGAATATGCACCAATGTGAATGGGAAAGGGAAGCCATAACTTTTTCGATACTCCTTTGAGCTCTTTTCTTATCCCGCCGAGCACAGTTTGTCTGGCGATCTCATGACACAATAACTTATCTGGAAAGAATAGCGGCAGAGCGTATGGGGGAACAAAGGTCCCAAAGACCCTGATGTATGAAAATTTCACTTCTATATACCAATCTTCCACTCTACTCAGGTTGGCTGTGAATTTATCTGAAATCTTGGGAGGAAGATGGTTGAAGATGGAGACATGCACTGGTACCATTACCCAGTTGAAGATCTCGTAGAAGAATTCTTTGGCTTTATCCTCCCAAAGTTTCGAGTGGTAGACATGAATAGGCTCTATATTAGATGGATCCCAACTCCAACTCATTAGTGGGAAAGGCATCATGAATCAAATAGGGTCCATGATGTAAGAAAACATAAAGAATGAAGCCGATTTCCTACTCGCCCTCTACGCTCAGTATTCGGTAATTCGACTGGTCAGACTGTCATACAACAATTTGGCCCAGTCGAAAGAGAAACCCTCAGAAACTATATGAATAAGCGGTAACCATGGGAGGAAAAAGTGAGTAGTGTCCTCCTTCCCATATAGCTTACAGGCCATCATTGCTATATACTTGAATTGCGGCTCTAAGGAGGAGATTGAATAAATTCTATTAGTATCAGCCCTGAATTTCGCGGGGTGCGAAACCCAATCTTTGATCAGATCGGATAATTTTTTTCCATACTGCTCGCATTCCTTCTTCTTGAAACCCTCTATGAATTTGGCATTGTGAGTAAGGTTCGGTGTGGGTGGCAATTTATACATTGCCTTTAAATGCTCCGGTCTAAAAGTCCCAATTGCCACCCTCTGTTCGTTGATAATCATCCTATTCAGGATGTCCACATGGTCTAGCACCCATCTAATCATATCATAATAGGGAAGAAGTCATGGTCTTGCTGCTATTTTGTGCATCTTTGATTGAGTGACAATTTTGTATTTGGTGGACAAGTCATCTTTCTCATTACCACTGGAATCATCCGAACAGTCTATCGACTCGGATTGCAGAACATTGGAAGTGTATGTCCATGTTTTGATAGAATTAATACTTCTGGTCTAGGTATCAGAAACAACATCTGAACCTTGACCTGAACTCTCGACGGTTGCCTTGGGTACTTTTTGTGGATCCATGATAGAGAACCTTGCAACTAGATCCCCTATCGGAAAGATTGAAAACGTAGACAGAAGTTATCCTGGTGAAATGGCTCTGCACACAATAGAAATGAAAACTAAATTAATGAAAGAAACCCCTTTGTCTTGATCATTTAAGCCTATGCAAGTCCTTGCTGACAGAATGGTCAAATCATTTAATAAAAAAATTTATAAGTAAAACGAGATCTTATTATCCATCACCTCACTGGAATTCAAATAAATGCCATAAATGCTTGACGATTCGTGACATGGAAAAACACAGAAACATTCAAAACTCCATCTGTAAACTGTGTGTGTTAAAGGTTGTTTAAGGTGTTAATTAATCTAGTTTAGTTATTTTAATTAAGTGTGCTTTAGTCGCTAATCCCTTTTTCGAGGTTCGCTGTATTGGATGATTTCGCTCCTAGACTTTGAACCCTAAAAACCTGAAATCGCGATGGTGCGATTTAGTTGATTGTCTGTGATTTGACTTAAGCCTTTAATTAATCCACGCTTAATTAATGAATATCGTGACTTCGTGGATCATATTTACAAGGGTGCTTATTTTTGGGGAAGCTTTAAAGTGATTTACTCTTGATATTAACCTGGGTAACTTTAAAACAACTTCACGACTTCACATGTCGGAGGTTTGAGAAGAGTTCAACGTGTAACTCCCGAGAGCAAGAGTACGAGGTAATAAAAGATGGTAATCCCTGCTTAGTCATTTAGTAATGGTGATTAGAACTAATTTTTTTTTTCCATTTTGAGTGTCGGGATACTGTGACTTTAGTGGGTAGAATCATGAAATAAACAAAGTCCCTAAATCCATGTTTTTGGGCTTAAGTATAACGTTTCACCTATTTAGAGAAGGGCAGCTCAAACGTAGGCTCCAACTTGGGATCTCGTCTCCTTGTGGGACAAGAAGGATAGCAAACCAAGTGCATGTATTGGGTAAATGGAGTCATCAGTTTGCTTCTGTGAAACTTGTTTGTAAAGAGGATATAGAGGGAACTTTGAGGTTTCAACTTTATTTTCGGAAAACTTTCAAAACTCGACACACTTTCTAAACTCAACTACAGTCCATTCGGTAACTTTCCCTTTCTCAAGACTGAATTCGGGTCTGCTTAAGATGGTTCAAACAATCTTAGGAAATTCAACAGGTCCTGTAGGTTTTAGCTTGCATTAGAATGAATTAAATCCCATGCTTTTAATCAGGGAGACCTGCATGAATTTGGGCTGTGGATCCAGTTTTGAAAAATCTAATTACCAGAGTGTAGTATAATTTATGTATGATAGCCTTATAGATATCTTAGTTATTGCTTCACTGCCAGCGAGCCTATTCAGTACCCTGGTGAAGTTATCTGGTTCCCTTTATTGAAATTCCTTTCACCACTCCAAACTGTAATTTTTCCTTTAAATGCTAAGATGAGGGAAATCATTTTATGAATTTCCTTTCATCATCTCTTTGGACTAGATGGGGGCAATCAATTATGAATTTCCTTTCACCATATGTCTTATATTTTACTTTTGGAATATGAAGTGGGGGAAATCAATTGGTATAAAGTATACCAGGGGTGATATCTGTGTAATATTCACAACAGAGGCCTATCAACTTGCTTTGACTAATCTGGACCAACTTTCTCTTGACCTTCAAAACATCCTAGTCTACAGGAAATTATGGGAGAATTTACTTCCAAGGGTCTTCCTTTGAGAAATAATTAATCATTTGAAACCTATTAAAATACCTAAGAGAGTTAGGATCAACCTACGCATAACTTTGTTTAGTAGGAGACCGAGGAGCCGTGAAGGCTATCTTATTTTCTAAGATTCGTTCCCCAGTTTCCAGAGCTAAAGCGTAACTTCTTCTTCCTTTGTGGAGGGCATGGGAAGGTGTCGGAGCTCAAGGAGAGAAGACCAAGGGTGGAAAAAGGAAAACAAATAAGGCTTTGGATTTCAAAAAACCCAGATGTTAACATGCAATCCTGACTCTTGGAACTTTTTTTTTTTTTTTTGGATACGCATGCAATCCTGACTCTTGGAACTTTTTTTTTTTTTTTTTGGATACGCTTTACTTTCTCTGTTGATTTTAATTATTTTTTATCTTATCCAGGTGAGCCTTTTAAGAATCCACAATAAAATGTTGTTCTTTTAATGACATGTCAGAGGAATATATCATACTCGTCAGACCATTGCTACGTTTAAGTGATATTCGTTTGAAACCTAGATACTTCAAAAATTCATACCTTTGCCT
>CBVK0101698989.1:102-17861 GCA_900067695.1 Picea abies | reverse complement strand
CTATGTCAAGCTCCTACTTTCATGTTACCATGGCGGCTACTTATGGCTAGGCTGCCGTATCACAGTCGATCCGACACTAATCCATAGGATCATCGGGTTGAGTATGCAAGGACCCGACCCACAAGACTTATATCCAGATAAAGCCACAGATCGCGTGTAAGCACATAAGATCAAGGATACATATGATGATGTTGAGAAGGAGACGCGAGGCTACAAGGTAGTTTCCATCCAAAATGGCGCAGTGCGCCTAACATGCCAACTAATCACCAGAAAGCTAGTAAGGAAGAACAGACCTACGCAGGTCACGGGCTTTGTCATTGACCTCATGGGGAAATGCATGGAAGGCGTATAGATGAACTGGGTGAAGTACCTAGTTAATCAACTAGAACGAGATCGGTCTCGGCATTCCTGCTGAACCGCTCTTCCGATCTCACCGCAGGTCACGGGCTTTGTCATTGACCTCATGGGGAAATGCATGGAAGGCGTATAGATGAACTGGGTGAAGTACCTAGTTAATCAACTAGAATTAGACCGTCACGAAGCACAGGATCAGGGCTACGAGTTCCACTTTAGCTAGCTCCTGATCCTCATCGCGTTTGTTGCTTGGGAGATCTCAGAAGGTGTGACCTTCCCGGACATTGATCTATTTGAGCCGCTTGCTGCGAAGGTAACCACGCTCTCGTACTCGAGCGATATGGGAAAACAGTGGCAGTCGAATGCAGTCTTTGACACATACTATCTCTATTCGAAGAGGGCTATCGAAATTGAACCTCACATGACACCGAACACCCTACAATGGTTCTGACCCCTCTTGAAGTTTCGCGCAGATCGACACTTCATCTATATTACTGCGTGAGTAGACGAACATAAGGAGGAGCTTCAGTCGTACTACAAGCTCACAGAAGAAGACCTCGAGGAGATAACTAAGGAATGGTCAATAGACTTCCTTATCCCCGCTGACCCTGCAAAGATGTTTGATCCTTAACTTGACAGCCTAGAGGCCACTCACATAGAACATCACACACCTAGAACCAGCAGAAGGAAGAAGACCAAAAAAGTCCAAGACTTAAGCAGGGCCTTAGAAAAGATTGCTTCAATATCAACTGGCTGAGGGGGTGATGACGAAGTAGAAGAGATAAACGGAAAAGAAGATGAGCAAAAGCAAGGTGAAGTAACACCGCCTAGAGATGAGGTTGATCCCTTGAAGAAGAGGAAGGTTTCTCCCTCGAAACCCTCTTCCCGGAAGAAAACTAGAGCCACTGTGACTAAGATGAAGACTGTGCTCACTGTCGATGACTTTGACTTCATCATCGTAGCTGTAAATGACACCTCACAGGAAATCTTGCAAAAACAAGAAGCCAAGCAGGAGGAGATGTACGACATAATTGAGGTTGAAATCCGAGGGGTACAGTAGGCCCTTCAGTCCATTCGCGCAGTGTCCACTACACCCCTGCCATAAGGAGAACAAGAGTTGGGAGATGAGCCAGCCCAACTCCATCGACTACCTGATGCGACCAAAGATAGCCTTCATCGCACACAAGAAGAAACTGAACAAGCCACCTAGGCCTTGAAGCAAGTGCAAGAAGTACTCATAGAAAAACGCCGACTTGCAGAGCAAGAGAAGGTTTCTCTCCAGACGAAGTTTGAAGAGGAGAAAGCACAGGTTCAACAAGAAAAGGAATAGTTGTTCGTAAAGCAACTTGAAGTGAAAGAAGTAGTCAACAAAGCACTCCGCTCTGTGGCAGGATTAGAGCCAAAGGCAGAAAACCGAGTCGAGCATCAAGTAGAGCAGCTCACAGAAGCTATCTAGCAACTACAACAAATAATAACAGACTTGGAGCTCCGCGTAATACCTAACAAACCGCAGGATGTGAAAGATCAAAGAGATGCAACTGCTCGAAGCATAATTGAGAGGATAAAGTCCCTTGCCATGGAATGTAAGCAACTAAGTGATCGTAGTGCCCAGACTTATGAGCGACTCACTAAGCATCCTGAATTAAAGGCACTGGAATCATAGCTCCAGGAGGCGAAGCAACAAGCATAAACAATACAGGCGCAGTTGAAGCCCCTGTCAGTTGTTGAAAGGATGAAATGATCCCAAGAGCAGCACACTTCTCAACAACAGGTCCACACCATTCAAATCAGAGTCATGGAAGTGACTCAGAGGCTCCAACGTATACAGGATGAGGCTTACCAACTATTCATAGAGATCGAAGGCCGAGGAGAAGAACTGGAGCAAGTCGTCACTGCAGCTGGACAGTGCCTAGAGGGACCTGTCAACAAAGTAGTCATCCAAGAGTTCGTTGAACAGGAGGTCATGGCACATCAACAAGTCGAAGCAGCTCGAGCCAAGATCAAGGCTTTTGAAGTAGATCTACCTAGATCAGAGTGACTCGAGACGAGTCACAGGTGAGTGTTGGGGGCCTGTTGGCCCTTGACAAAGTTTAGAGGATTCTTGGTCATGTTTGACCTAGTTTTGGGACATCGACAAGATGTCGAAGGTGGAGCGCAATACAAAGCGGAGATTGTGGGATCTCAGCCCCCTTTTAGGGATTTTTGGGTTTTAGGGCTTATGTAATGGGTATGGGAATGTCGGCCCATGGGTTTACCCATGTTTAGGCCCGATTTTGTAATGTATAAATAAGTAGCTAGGCGATGTAAGAAGAGGCCAGTGTGATAAATGCAAAAGCTTGATCTATGTGATCGAAAGAGCTGTAAGTGTGCTAAGTGCAAGTAACAATTGTAAGTGCTTTGTGCGCAGACTGTTTAGGCTCTCTGCCTAGATCTACTTGGGGAAGGAGGATCTGGCAGAGTGCACGCAGATGTCCTGTCCCATATGCAGTACGGTTTTGATGCTTGGTGCCTGTAAGAAGCTTGATTGAAGATAATAAAGAGAAGAAGAGTTGGTGGAGGTAGCCCCAGGTAGGGGGTGAACCATGTACATGCTGTGTTGCTATGCTTTGTGTGATGTTTTGATGTGTTTATGTGTTTACTTGATTAGTGCTTTAATATAGATGAATGATAGATCTGACCTATGTGGATGTTATTAGTGCTTGAATATAGGAGATCTGGTTGAATACTGCGATGCTCTATAATTAGGGTTTTATCTGTGAAGTAGATACCGATTTAATACTGATGAACTATAACTGTTAAGTGATCTGTTAAGGTGTTACAATCATAGATCGATGTCCCAGCTAAGGTTGCAAACACTGGAGTCCTACAACCACCCCTACCTCTACCTCGGGTGAGACTTCATCTGCTTCGCAGGTGTTGCCGAAAGGGTCAGTAGTTAGGGTTTTGTTGGTGCGTTGTTGTAGTGTTGAACCCCGGGTCTGCCCCTGAGCCAACATAGAGGAATCTCACAATGTAGGGGTAGTGGGTAAGTGCAACATCCCAAATAGTTGAAGAGAGTAGGGTGTATTTAAAGAAGGCAAACTCAAGTGATGAGAAATGGAAGAGTGGGGGAAATCTTTGGTGGAGATGGGTAAAATAGGTGTCTATGTCCCCATCATCGAACAAAATACTGATCATAGGGGAGAGGGTTGGCACTATGTGAAAAGGATATAAGAGCATGATTCGTTAAGGGAATCTAGAGATATAAGATTTGGTGGATATATAGTTCATGAGACTCACCTAAATATAGAAGGTGCCTATTGAAAGTTGAAAAAGGGCCAAATCCATCATCCAACATCCTATGAAGGTCCACTAAAACCCTATGCATAATAGATTTCTCTATCTACACCATACCTTCTAAGCACTGTGAGCTATCTCTAGTAGCGATGGCTAGAATAGGCTTCTCTGTTCCCATCATCAAACAAAATTGTGATCTCAGGGGGGGAGGGTCGACACAACGTGAAAAGGATAGAAGAGCATGGTCCTCTAATGGAATCCAAAGATCTAAGAGCTAGTGGATATACAACTCACGAGACTCACCCAAATGTAGAAGGTACCTACTGAAAGTTGAAAAAGGGCCAAACCCATCATCCTGTTGAGTTTTGGTACCTTGGGAAGTGGTCCCCTTGTGTTATTGAGTGTCTAACGTAAAGGGGGAAAAGGTGACCCTCAACCCATTTTACTTTATGTTATAAAGTCAAAGTGACTTTATGAGCATTTAAGTCACAAAATGACTTTATTAACATAAAGTGACTTAGGAAACTTAAGTAAAAGGGGAGATCTAATCTCAACCCTTGATCTTGGTTGGCCTAGATCTAATCTTGGTTATTGGTTCCTAGGTTAGCTTAAGGATGAGGCTAAAGCTAAGGAAGGAGGGGAAAAGGGCATTCCTTGTGTACTCATGAATTTTGAGTGAAGAGAGGAGAGGAAGAGAAGTTTTTGGAGAAGAGAGGGCACACCATTGGAGAGAGGAACACAAGCTTGGAGAGGGCACACCATTAGAGAGGGGCGATCATGCTTGGAGAGGGCACATCGTGAGACTTGGGAAAACCAAGTTAGAGAAGGGGTGCACTTAGAAAGGGGGTCGCAGTATTCAAGGCAACAGGTAGCCAAGAGTGCATAGATTCCAAGGTAGTAGGCAACCACAAGAAATGGTGCACTTCATCAAATGGAAAGGGTGCAATGTTCAAGGAATTGTTGGAACTTGTATCAAGGCATATTGGAAAAACGACTAGAGGTAAGTTGACTTGTATTCCTTGCTGTAATTTTTCCGATAAACTCCATAATAAATATTCCTCTCAAACTGGTTTTCCTTGTGGGGGTTTTTCCAGAGTCATGTTTACCAAAAACACAAGTGTTCATTTATGTGGTTTTCATATTTACTTATCAACATTTAGAGTGTAAAATATCTAGAGGGTATTTACTGTTTTGAAGTCATTTGAATGTGCTAATCATGGACAATGAAACATCCTAATTCAACCCTTCAAACAACAACTTCAAAAGAGCATTAAATCAGTCCTAAAAGGAAGCAAATAATTGGCAGCAAGTTCAATTATGATACCAATCCTAAAACAACTCTAAAACAATGATGAACTTACCTTGAAAACTGTGCCTAAACAATGTCAAGGACAGACCTGTTGGGCAGCCTTTGGAAACTCGAATTTCTTCATGGTATCAGAGCATAAGGGCACAAGAGAGGGAACAATTGGCATATTTTTGTCTCACCTAGACAACAGTTTAGCATCAATTTTACTTGGTTAGTTTAGCATCAACTTTAGCATCAGTGGACAGCCATGTCAGTTGTAGGGTTGAGGGTAGAGGATAGGTTAGTGGGGGCTGGAAATTGGTCTCCATGGAAGGCTAGGATAGTCTTGATCTTGGAGGAACTTGAGCTATGGGATATTGTACAAAATTCTATAGTTCCTCCAACAGATGCAGTGCTCTTGGCATAGTTTAGGAAGAGGAACATCAAGGCAAAGAGGATTATCCTAGATGCAATGAAAGACCATATCATTCCTCTTGTATCTGGTAAAGACTTCACATTTCATATGTGGCAATCCTTGTGTGGTCTTTACCAAAGCCATAACCAGAATTGCAATATGGTGCTTTAGGATAAGTTGAGGGGCACCAAGATGACGAAGATTTATTCAGTCACCTCATTCCTTAATAGATTTTCTCAAATTCGTGATGAGTTGGCAGCTGTGGGAGAGATAGTGGATCCATCTAATTTGGTGAGGATAACCTTAAATGGATTCTCCAAACCATGGGATGATAGATTTAAATGGCTTCTCCAAAGCAGCGATAGAGAGGAGGTGAGAAAAATAAGGAAATGAGCAAAGTTAAATTCTTTGCTTGTCAAAAGATGGGGCACTATGTTGGACAATGTCCCCATAGGAAGAAGAAGTAGGGTGGCACAACAATGATAACTGAGGAGGATGAGTTCGCCTCTTAGTTTGAGAGGGAGTGCTCCTTGATCATTTGTTTCTCTAGAGTTGAGACACCATCCAAAATTTGGTATGTAGATAATGGAGCATCCAGTCATATGTCTAGTGTTAGATAACTTTGTACATATCTCAAAGATCCTGAAATCTAGTTGGAGATAGTGCTTGGGGATAACACCATAGTTAGGGCAATTGGGCATGGCATAGTTTCTTTTAAGAGGGAGTTGATGCCACCCTTGGTGTTCAAGGATATCTTGTATGTCCCTGGGCTGAAGAAGACACTGATTTCAGTTTTCTCCATTCAGGATAGGGGATTTGAGTTGTCCTTCATAGGGATAGAGGACCTCATTCACCCTAAATGGTCCAATGTCACTTCTGGTAGAGTGATTGAGACGTGAGATGGGAATCTGTACAAACTCATCTTTCAGCCGCCACATGCCTTGGTTAGTAGAAACAACAAAAATTAGTTGTGTGAGCTATGGCATCAAATGATGGCTCATCTGCATCATGAATCTCTAAGAGTGTCGAGGGAAATTGTGACAGGTTTTCCATAGTTCGACACTGAGCATCATGAGGTTTGCAAAGGGTGTACTCTTGGTAAGTACACCAAGACTGTCTTTCTCAGCAGTGAGAGTAGATGATTTGGGATACTTGATTTCGTACACACTGATGTGTGTGAGCCCATGTCATTAGTTTCCTTGGGTGGTTGTGAGTACTATGTGATTTTCATTGATCAGTACTCCCGGAAGACCTAGATCTATTTCTCGAAGACCAAGAGAGAGGTATTCAAGAGGTTCCAAGACTTTAAGGCTCTTGTGGAAAACCAGACAGGGAGAAGGATCAAGGTATTGTGGTCAGACAATGGGGGTGAGTATACTTCCACAAAGTTTGTATACTTCTTCACCCAACAAGGTATAAGGAGGGAGTTGACCATTCCTTAAGACCCCAAAAATAATGGGGTTGTTGAGAGGAAGAACAAGGCTATTGTTGGTGCATTGAGATCTATGTTGCATGATCAAGGGTTGCCATTTTTTTTATGGGCAGAGCCTTGTAGTACTACAATGTATCTACAAAATCGGAGTCCCCATAGAGCTCCGGGGAGAAAGACTCTCGAGGAGGCCTTTACTGGGAGTAGGCATGATGTTGAGCACCTTTGCATATTTGGGTGTTTGATATTCTCTCATGTCCCTTTTGAGAAGAGGACAAAGTTGGATCCCACAACAGAGAAGGAGATCCTAGTTGTATACTCAGAGGCCTCTAAGGCCTACCGAATCTACATACCAACATTGAGGAGAGTTGTTGTGAGGAGAGATGTTATATTCGAGGAGGATAGCGCCTTTAGGAGATCTCTTGAGTTGAGTGACATAGTTGAGGAGGTCCTGCAGATATAGAATGATGCATCACAACAAACACAACCTCATGCCCAATGCACTAAGTTCAGGGGTGATTGGTCCACCCAGTACATCTATAGGATCACATGTGGTTGGTACACACACCACAAGTGTGCGTTCTTCAGGATCTCAGCCTTTGGTGGTGAGATATATGGATGAGACTGAGGGGCATGAGGATACTGCTCCACCAAAGGTTACTTCATGGAAGAAATAGTGCATCGGTCCAATGTCCTTCATCTCAAACTTTGATGCAAGACCTCGCTTGCAATCAACTATGAGTTCCTACTCTCTAGTGATAAATAAATCATCAACATATAGGATAATAATGAGAGGATCCTCTCTGAGAACGATGTAATACAAATTCAGATCCACCTCACTCTTCTCAAAACCCATCTGAAACAAGTAAGAGTCAATCCTCAAATGCCAAGCTCGTGGAGCTTGCTTCAAATCATACAATGCCTTTTTCAAGAGGCACATGTGGTACTCTCTCCCCAACACCTCGAATCGTTGTGGTTTCTCTATGTATACCTCCTCCTATATGAAGCCATTCATAAATGCAGTCTTCACATTCATTTGATGGATCTTCCAACCCATCTATGCAACAATGGCCATAATACTCCTGATAGAAGTATATCTCACAACTGGTGTGAATGTCTCATCACAGTCAATCCCCTCAGTTTGAGATAATCCTCTTGCCACAAATTGAGCCTTGTGTTTCTCAATGTTTCCATATGCAACATACTTGATCTTGTACAACCACCTAGAAGTCACCATTGACTTCCCCTATCATCTAGGCACCACCTCCCACACATCATTGCGCATAATGGATACATACTCCTCCTGCATGGCCTCTCTCCAAACCTGTTGATATGTTACCTACAAAAAGTTCACGGGCTCAGAATCTGTGATGCTAGTCACCATGGGCAAATAGAAACCAAACCTCTCTAGTGCTCTGCTCTCTCTCATCAACCTATTGGGCTCACCAACTTGCTCCTTGGCTTCCTTCATGGTCTCCTCATGCCCCTTAGTAACCTTTGGTGGAGCAGTATCCTCATGCCCCTCAGTCTCATTCATAGATCTCATCGTTGAAGGTTGAGATCCTGAAGCACGCACACTTGTGGTCTATGTACCAACCACCTATGATCCTATAGATGTACTGGGCAGATCAATCACCCTTGAACTTGGTGCACTGGGCACTTAAAGTTGTGTCCCTTGTGATGCATCACTCTATATCTATGGGACCTCCTCAACTTTGTCTCTCAACTCAATAGATCTCCTGAAGGATCTATCCTCCTCAAACATAAAATCTCTCACAAAAAATCTCCATAGTGTTGGTATGTAGATCCGATAGGCCTTAGAGACCTATGAGTATCCAAGTAGGATCCCCTTATCTGTTGTGGGATCCACCTTTTTCCTCTTCTCAGAAGAGACACGAGAGAACGTCAGACACCCAAATATGCGAAGGTGCTCAACATCAGGCCTACCCCTAGTGAAGGCCTCCTCATGAGTCTTTTTCCTCAGAGCTCTATGGGGACTTTGATTTTGCAGATACAATGTAGTACTACAAGGCTCTGCCCATAAAAAAAATGACAACCCCGAATCATGCAACATAGATCTCGCTAGACCAACAATAGCCATATTCTTCCTCTCAACAACCCCATTTTGTTCGGGGTTGTAAGGAACGTTCAACTACCTCATGATACCCTATTGGGTGCAGAAGTCTACAAACTCTATGGAAGTATACTCACCCCCATTGTCCGACTGCAAGACCTTGATCCTTCTCCCTGTCTGGTTCTCCACAAGAGCCTTAAACTCTTGGAACCTCTTGGAGACCTCTCTCTTGGTCTTCAAGAAATAGATCCAAGTATTCTTGGAATGATCATCAATGAAAGTCACATAATACTCACAACCACCCAAGGAAACTGATGATATGGGCCCGCCCATAAGGAAATTCTTCACTTTGACAAATTTGGCCTAGGGTTTCAGGTTTTTTTGGTATTTTGATTTTCTGTCAAGAGAGAGAGGTCACACGAGTGAGGAAGGTCACACATGTGAGGAGGATAGTCACACGTGTGAGGGAGAGACAGTCGCATGTGTGACAACAATAGAGAAACAGGTCGCATGTGTGATCCATACAGTCTGTACCATATATGTCAATCGTACAACAACAAAAAACAGGTCGCACACGTAATCTGTATAGTCCGTACAACACATGCAGATCATGCAGGTCATACAACAACTGACTCTAGAAACTTACAGGATGACATCAACAGACCGTATAGCAGGTTTGCAAGTTGGAAGGTTTTTTTCGAAATTTGTTGAAGTTGTAAATTTATTGAAAGGATTGTTTTTGTCCTCATAAATTCTCAACCTACAAAAATTATAAATACAATTTGTGTCTCATGTGCATGGATGATTTCTCTTTGAACTTTCTGTTTTCGCTGAAATTTTCTGTCATAATTTCAGTGTAAAAGTATTCAGTGATAATAGCCCTAGTTTAATGTCTGAGGTCACTTGGAAGTAATTTTCAGATCTGAAATTGAATGCATTGATTGCCTGAATATTTGACATGGTATGATCCAAAATGGATCCAGGAAGGCTTAAAAATCAAAGTGCTTGTAATCAGACAAAACTAGTGCCATTGGGTCAAGCTGATTCCAACCATATATTTTTTTTTTCTGAAAATGGACTGCGTATGCATAAGATATCGCGATCTGAAGATGAGCTCAAACATGCAAAAAAAGTCAAAGTGTAACTCAATGCTGATGTCAACAATACTTCATGATGACATCAACAATACTTCATGCTGGTGTTAACATGGCACATGTCACTCTTTTTTGGCTCTTTTATGGGGTGATTTGGTCCAATAAAAAAGTGACACGTGGCACCGTACGAAGGTGACATGTGGCACTGTACGGATGTGACACGTGTTAGAATGGAAGGATGGCGTGGCAGCCGTACAGATGACACGTGGCACATGACTGGGTAGTGATGTGGTAGTACGGATGCTGACATGGCAGTACCAATGCTGATGTGGCAAGGTCGTATGATGATGTGGTAGTCATACGGATGACACGTGGTGACTGATGTGACGATGACATGGATTGTAAGGATGACACGTGGCAGTCGTATGATGACATGTGGCGGGCTGACCTGGCTCGACCAATGGCGAGGTGACATGTGGCCCAATTAGGAATTGACACGTGGCACCTTCTAGAAGGTTGCTAAATTTGGCGGTTCAAAAAAATGTGACGGTTCCACCAAATTTGGCGGATTCCTCTAAATTTGGCGAAATCTCGCTAAATATGACTAAGTTACGCTAAGTTTGGAAACTGTCGCTAAATTTAGTAGAGTTTGACTTATTTAGCCGGGCACAAAAATAAAGAAAAGTTAAGTTTTTTGGCATGCAAATCGAGATTGTATGGATTGTACGGATCTGACAAGACAAAACATTGGGATTCTTGCCAAGGGGAGGCCTCGAGGTACTGTTCAGAAGCAGATTGAATTTATACTCAAAAGTTGCAGAATTTCAAGGGGAGTCCATATGGATTTTGTTTTTGCATCCGAGTAGCCAAACAAAAAAGTGCTTCCAGATCCCAAGTTCTCTAGCCAAGCATAGTTGACTTCATACTCAAAAGTCTCATGATTTCCTCTTACAACCAATGGTGATGTATGTTTATGTCCAGAAGTTATAGATCCGAAAGGTGGTTTCAGAAGCTGTTATGTAAGCCTTACCTTTGTAATCTTAAATCATTGAAGATTAATAAGAAGCCTTTCCCACTGAGACAAAGGCTCGAAGACGTAGGAAAACTTGTGTCGAACTCCGTTATCAAGCTTGTGGTTGTGGTTTGATGTTATTATTGTTCATTTGTTGTTCTTTATGTGTTCATATGGTTGCAACATTCTTTCATTAAGCTTCTCTTAATTCCTAAATGGTAAATCAACTCATGCAATAACTTAACCAAGTCTTTAAAATATCATTTTCGGATCAAGTGGTATAAGTGCAGGTTGACAGTTGGTTGTTTGAGTTTGCATGATTATCAGAGAAAATCTAAGTCGTTGTGAAGGCGAGCTTGTAGAAAGAGATCTAGAGATTGGATCAAGAAAGAGGACATCTCAAAGTGAGAAGATGGTATCAGAAGAAGGACTTTCTGAAAACGAAAGAGAGTTTGAAAGAACTTTCTTTACCATGTCAGAGATGGTAAAAGTGTTCTATGATGATTACTTGGAATGAAAGAGACCTTTTCAAGGAGAATCTTCAAAACAAGACAAAAATGAAGAAGGAGAGGACCCTCCTAAAACTCTTCTTTCACCTCCTTCATCTCCATCTTCTTCTTGTTCAAGTACAAGTTCAAATTCTACTGCAAGAAAACATTCCCATAAACATAAGCATGATATGCCATTACTTAAACTTGATGTAAAATTTGTTTTGCCTATGTATGATGGCGAAGTTAATGCTGAGAAACTTGATAACTGGGTTAGACAAATGGAGGTATATTGTAATGTGCAGCAAATCAAAGATAAGGCAACCAAAATTAGATTGGCATTACTTTGTATTGAAAGCACAACTCTCATCTGGTGGCAAATTAAGATGCAACATGGAACTCAACAAGTTGGTAAGATTTTTCCATCATGGCATGATTTTATTTCCGCACTTAGAAAAAAATTCTATCCATTGGGATATAAGGAAAAGGATTTTATTGAATGGCAAAGTCTTAAATTAATAAAAGGACAATCAGTGCAGGAATATACAAATGAATTTCGTAAGATGGCTATGATGTTAGATGTACCATTGACTACACAAGTGCAAGATACCAGATATAATAAATATGCAAAACATAAATAAAATGCTAGAAATGGCAGAATAACATTAATATATCCAACATAATCTCCACAATAACATAGAAATGATATAAGAACAACAACAGAAATAACACTTTGAATCAGAAAGCAATGTTCACAGGCCTCTTCGAGGGGGAAACCTCCAGTCGAGTAGCGCTTTGTTACAATAATCTCCAAGCTATTGACCTTTATTACATCTAAATATATTGATCTACCTATGTGCGAGTTAGGACCCTAACATGTCTGCCCCCTTAAAAACAACCTTGTCCTCAAGGCTTGAGATGTGGAAACTACTACAGAATGGTAGCTGGTTCCCAAGTGGCATCTGCCGGAGTCGTATCTTTCCACTGGACTAGCACTTCCTTGATGGTTCTCTGATGTAGGCGACGCTCACACTGGTCCAAAACTGCTTCTGGCTGTAGCCAAATGGATCCTTCTTCAACTAACTCGGGAAGGTTGGTTTGAATTTGGCACCTAGTTCCAATCACCTTCTTTAAGCATGAAACATGAAAAACTGGATGTAGCTTCGGATGACTGGGCATACCTAACTGATATGCGACTTGTCCCACACGCTTGAGAACTGTATAAGGACCATAAAATTTGGGCACTAGCTTCTGACAATGCTTGACCTTGAGGGAAGTTTGCTTGTATGGTTGCAGTCGCAAAAACACCTGATCCCCTTCTGCAAATTGACGTTCAGAGCGACCTTGATCTGCTTGTTGCTTCATGCGATTTTGTGCCATGACCAAGTTCTCTTTAAGGGTACGAAGAATATTCTCTCAAATTGTAAGTGTTTGGTCAACCGCCTGGACCTTCGAGGTACCCGATAAGTATGAGAGAACTGAAGGTGGCTTCTATCCATATACCGCTTCAAAAGGAGTCATGCGAGTAGTTGTATGGTAGGAAGGGTTGTACAACCATTCGGCTAGGGGTAGCCATTGAGCCCACTGATGTTTTTTTTCAGAGGCAAAACACCTAAGATATGTTTCCAAACACTTGTTGACAACTTCCGTTTGACCATTAGTCTGGGGATGATAAGTTGTGCTGAGATGCAATTGGGTGCCTTGTAGCTTAAACAGTTCTTACCAAAAATTGCTTGTGAAAGTTGGGTCACGATTAGAAACAATAGAGTGCGGCATGCCATGAAGCTTGAAGACCTGGTCCATGAAAAGTCGAGCCACCGTGGATGCAGTAAATGGGTGTTGAAGAGCGCAAAAATGAGAATACTTGGAAAGGTGATCCACAACCACCATTATGTCTGATTTATTCCCTGATTTGGGTAAGCCGGTAATAAAGTCCATAGAGATATCCTTCCAAATAGCAAGTGGAATCGGAAGCGGTTGTAGTGTGCCCGAAGATTTGACTGTTTCTCCCTTGTTGCTTTGACACACCTCACATTCAGTGACAAAATTACGGATGTCTTGTTTCATACCATCCCATAAAAAAGAACGCTTGATCCTGTCATATGTTTTGGTGAACCCTGAGTGCCCCACTGTGGGTGTAGCATGAAGCTCAGAAAGTACCGTGGATTTAAGCTTTGATTGTTTACTTAAATACAAATGACCTTTGTATCGAAGCTCATCCTGGAGCCAAGAGTACCCTAGGGGAGCCGGAGCCTTGGGATCTTGAAGCCATTCTCGGTGCACAGCTTGGAGCCAATCGGGTACAATGAAGGAAAGAGAAAAAAGGGATCCTTCTTCTTCATATTTTCGAGACAGTGCATCCACCACTACATTATCTTTGTCCTTCTTGTAAATGATCTCATAATCATAACCAAAGAGCTTAGTCACCCATTTTTGTTTCTCTTGGGAGGAAATGCGTTGTTCCAGAAAGTACTTGAGGCTTTGATGGTCGGTCTTAATTTGGAAGCGTTGCCCCAAGAGATAAGGGCGCCACAGATCAATGACATGTAGAATAGCCAACATTTCCTTTTCATAAATGGGTTTTCCCAGATTCCTTTCAGATAATTGCTTCTGGTGAAGGCCAAAGGTCGACCCTCTTGCATAAGGATAGCGCCGATTCCTTTGCCTGAGGCATCACATTCCAACACAAAGGTCTTTGTGAAATCAGGAAGGGCCGGAACTGGAGTGGTGCACATGGTCGTCTTCAAGGTTTGAAAATCTTGAGCAGTGGCTAGAGTCCAAGTGAAAGAGTTCTTTTTTAGGAGAGCAGTGAGAGGTGCTGCAATCTTTCCGTAGTTCTTAACAAACTTGCGATAATACCATGTTAAGCCCAGAAATCCATGCAAGATTTTGAGAGTCTTTGGGTGCGTCCAATCTTTCATAGCTTCAATCTTTTTCGGATCCACCCTGACGCCATCCTTGCCAACCAGATGACCCAAGTATTCTACTTCTGAGGCACCAAAAGCACATTTAGACTGTTTTAGGAAAAGTTGGTGCTGGGAGAGGAGATGGAGAACTTGATCCACATGAGTAATATGGTATGTCCAGGTTTTTCTATAGATGAGGATATCATCAAAGAAAACTAAGACAAAATGACGGAGAAAGGGACGAAAGACATGATTCATGAGGGTTTGGAAGGTGGAGGGGGCATTACACAAGCCAAAGGGCATGGCAAAAAACTCATAGTGGCCCTCATGAGTGTGAAAGGCCATCTTGGGAATGTCTACCTCTTTCATATGTATCTGGTGATAGCCCGAGCGAAGATCAAGTTTAGTAAAGAATTGGGTGCCACTCAATTCATCCAGGAGGTCATCAATGACAAGAATGGGAAATTTGTCTTTAATGGTCAGTTTGTTGAGGGCATGGAAGTCAGGACACATTCTCCAAGAACCTTATTTCTTCAGGACCATGACTATAGGAGAAGAGTAAGGGCCCATAATAGGGCAGATAACGCCTGCATGAAGGAGTTCCTGGACCATTTTCTCAATTTCATTTTTTTGTGAAAAGGGCTGGCGATATGGACGAATATTGGGAGGAAGGCTTCTGGGTACAAGGGGAATTGAATGATCATGAACACTGTGGGAAGGAGGGAGTCCTTGGGGAGTGGAAAATACCATTTGATGTTTAGAAAGGAGAGCTTGGAGGTCATGCGACACCGGGGGTGTCTCTGTTGCTTGTATGGCATGGAGTTGGGCAATGACATCAGAATGACCTTTTTTGAGCATCTTTTCCATGCAATGGGAACTAATGACCTTAGGTGAACCAACAATGATTCCTTGGAATTTATATTGGTGGCCTTCTTGGTCGAATTGCATGGTTAATGCCTTAAAATCCATGAGAATGGGACCCAAAGTTCTTAGCTAGTCTGCATCCAACACAATGTCACAACCACCCATGTCAATAGAAAACATATGGGATTTTAGGTTGTAGTCACCGATTTGGAGACACACATTTTCATAGCACCCTCCACATTTCATGGAACCACCATTGGCAATCATGATTTGGAAATTGTTGACAGCATGGATGTAGCAATGAGTTTCTTGGGCAATGCGCGATGAATAAACATATGGGTGCTTCCACTATCAACCAGAATGATGACCTTCCGATGCTTGATGTAACCGATTAACTTGAGGGTTTGGGGAGCGGAAAATCCAGTGAGAGAATTGAGGGAAATGATGGGTTCTACTTTGGGAGGGTCTGAGGGAGGGGTTATGTCAGTGATTTCAGGTGACTCAGACACAAGAGAAGTTTCAACATCCTCTTCTGAAATATCCTTAAAGATGGCCATAAAAAGCTTTTGTTCCTTACAATTGTGGCCCGAGAAATATTTGTCATCACAATTATAACAAAGGCCTTTGAGTTGATGTTTAGCCATTTCAGCCCTGGTCAATTTTTGGATCTTTAATGGGGCGGAGGGAGTAGTGGGAGTGATGGGTTTAGGTCAAGGGATAAAGGAGGGTTTTCGGTTTTGAGATGATAAAATCCATTGTGCTTCTTTAGCTCTTTTAGTAGCCTCCACCCAAGTTGAGGGTCGAGACATGAGGACATGGGCCCGAATCTCCTCCTTGAGGCCATTGATAAAACACTCTCGAAAGAAAGCATCAGTCATGCCCTATGTTCGAAAAGCTAGGCGCTCAAAGGCAACTATGAAGTATTCTACTGTTCCAGATTGTTTCAACTTTGTCAAACGACCCAAATGGTTGGTGTCCATGTCAAAGCATTCATAAAGCTCAGTCACAAATTGGGTCCAAGCAATATACCCTTGACGAGAAGTTTTTCTCCATTGCCACCATCGCCAACGTTCTTGATCTAGATGGAGAACACCATACCGGAGTTTAGCCAAGTCATATGTGATGCCGTATAAAGAGAAATAATGTTCCATTTGGGTTACCCAACCAGTGGGGTTCAAGCCATCAAATTTGGTCACATCCACCCAAGGAAGGCGTAGGTCACGTTGAAAGTGATGGTGCTGAAAGGTATGGGAATGGGAGGAATGTTCGCCTTCGGTCTTTGGAGGTGCTTAAGAGAAATGGTCATCTGTAGGGATCTTCAATTTGATGCAGAGGGATGCAAAGACAGATTCAAGCTGGGTGGTCAGTTCTTGTTTGACTTCCTCCATTGAGGACTGCATGGTTGTATTTATGATTGTATTGATGGATGAATCGATGGAGGCAACAGTAGCACTGAGTTGTTTCACTTCTTTTTGGGTCTTAAGGAAACCAGATTGCAAGGTGTTGAAGCGAGTTTCTAGATCTTAGCTACAAGTATGGGCCATGAGGATGGGTGAACTGAAAAGGGGCGGGCGGGGTCTAAAATTTTTCCGAAAACTGATATGGATGAATGTGATAAGGGCGGAGAGATGAATCCAATGGAATAGGTCTCAAATAAGAATACTCTGGAGTTATACTCCGGTCTGAAGAATACTGCAGTGATGAAATCCCCAAATGATTAACGAGAAAGAAATGTGTATTTACTTGGCAACCCGAACACAGTCGCGCGACAATAGATCTGGTTTGTTTTAATTTGTTTATGTTTCTGTCCCCCAAGGGTTAGGTATTCAAGGGTTCTATAGACAAGGGTTTTCCCTATGCTATAGCTCTCTCAAATACGTGCGGGGTCCAACAGTAGTACTCGACCCAATATCTCAGGGAACTAACTAAGGAGGATAGACCGTACCCTTAGCCATACTACCCGACTACCCAGGTACTGGAGAGTATCTTCCCGAGTGTTGTTCTCGGTGACACTATAGAAGTCTGGTGGCCGATAGGTTTATCTAAAGAGGGCTTTAGGAAATCTAAGCCGATCCGTACACAGGTTTTGTCTGATGCGCTACCACTCGAAGGGGTACCAACAGGGGTTACAAGGGTGGCCAACAGATGTGCGCTTAAGAACCACTTGTATTTCCTGCATGTATGAATCCCTCAACCGAGGGTTTATGCGCGTAGCGACAGATCTCTGTGGCTTAAAGACGCCGTAATACGTCTCTATCCTGAAAAAAAATTAAAAAATCCCACAATTTATGCCAAGGAAAGTGCTTTGATACCACTTGCAAGATACCAGATATAATAAATATGAAGAACATAAATAAAATGCTAGAAATGGCAGAATAACAGTAATATATCCAGCATAATCTCCACAATAACATAGAAATGATATAAGAACAACAACATAAATAACACTTTGATTCAGAAAGCAATGTTCACAGGCCTCTTCGAGGGGGCAACCTCCAATCGAGCAGCACTCTGTTACAATAATCTCCAAGCTAGGGTTTTCATACCCTCGACCCTTAT
>CBVK0101698988.1:0-10547 GCA_900067695.1 Picea abies | reverse complement strand
CCTCCACTCAAAAAGCAAAATAAACTGAGACTGAAATTCTGGGCGAGGAAACTGTAGAACAAAATCCAGAACCAGGAAATACCATACATCAGCAAACTCACAGTCTTGGTGATCCAGCCGTGGATGACACAGTTGACCCAGAGAGAATCCACCACCTGCTCACGAACCCTAACTTTGTAGTTTCACAGATAGCAGCTACAGCTGTGACATTGAAGGATGTAGGACCCTCAAAAGGACCAATAGGAGATAAAACCTCTGATAGAAAGAATCCAGAAAGGTGGGATTTCACACCCTCACCAAAGAAAGATAAGATTGTTTTCACAGTTCTGGGAAATCCTTTTACCATGGGTGAAAGAAGGGGAAACATACATGAGGGACTTCACATTGAAAATGAAGAGGAAGGACAGGCAGAGAATGAAGTGGCCTCAGAAACCACCTTTGGGTTTCCTATTTTGGACGTAGTTCAGAATGTCACGATGAAAAATATCCCACTTTCAGCACTGCCAACCTTCCATGGGAAACATAGTGAGGACCCAGATGTCTTTCTCTTCGAGTTTGACATCCTGTGCAGGAGTTATAATTACCTCCAAGATGCGCATAAACTGAAACTATTCCCTGCCACCCTGAAAGATTCTGCATTGCGCTAGTTCATGAGTTTGGGAGAATATAGCATTAGATCCTGGGAATATATGAAGACAAATTTTTTAAAGAAGTACCAGGACTATTGCAGAACCAAGGATTCTCGAAATGAAATCTTCAAACTGCAACAACAAGATGAAGAAAGCCTTGAGGATTTTCTAGAAAGATTCATCTTTACCCTTCAAAAATCTAAATACACTGATCTCCAAGAGGAAGCAATCAAGACTCTTTTCTTAAAAGGAGTTTTGGAGGAATACATCGATACCCTCAATCTAATGGCTGCAGGAGACGTTTACCAGAAAAACTTTGAAACAATTTGTGAACTCTGTAGAGCTTACTCAAGAAGTAGAGGGAAAGCTGCAAAGAGTGTGAGAGAATCGGTCAACAGAAATACGAAAGCATCCACATCTGGTGGAGTTACCAGGGTCGAGTTGGGAAACATTTTGGAAAACTTCAAAACAGACCTGTTAGGAATGATTGTCTCCCAACTAGACACCTTAAAGATTAGGAAAAAGCAGGAAGAAGAAAACCATGTCCTCAGCATATTTTGCTCTAAATGAAGGAAGAGACATCCTTTACGAGAGTGTCCCTTGGACAATGTTTCCGTATGTGCAATATGTGCTGAGGATCATAAAACAGAGGACTGTCCATCCTTACCTGGACTGCAGGCTATATTTAAAGGGGGAGAAGCCCCTGGTACTCAACCTGCACCTAAGAAGCCTTGGCAGCCTAGGCATCCGAATGCAAATGCATACCAAGAGTCAGCCCCACAACCTTCCAGCTACTATCCACCCTTCTCTCCACAACAACAACAGCAATGGAGCTGGCCAAATTGGCCACCACAAAATGTCTCTGCCCAGCCCTGGTACCAGGGATGGAGAAATCCAAAATTTGGACAGAACCAACAGCAGCATGCAGTACCAGTGCCTCAGAATCCATATACACAATATCCTCCAAACTTGCAGCAATTATTGCCAGGGTTTACTCCACCTCCATTACAGCAGTTACTGCCTGGTTTTACTCCACCTTCCTTGCCACCCATTCCACAAAACCCGCAACAGTCTCAGAATCCACCACGACCTACCATCTTTCCCGCTCAACCCATTCCAAATCCGAACCACAAACCACCCCTACCACTTCATAACGCTGATTTCCAAAACTATCCAGCTTATAACATAAATCCCATTTCTATACAAGAGGTACAGCTGAGGTCTGGAAGAATTCTAAATAAAAATCAGCCTAAAACAAAAACAACCCCAAAAGTAATCATTGAAGAACATGAAGACGAGCCTACAGATAATGTATCACCTGAGATACCCCTACAGGATGTTATCATTCCGAAGCAAAAGGGATCCGAATCACAGCCTAACACACAGCCTTAGATTCCCAAAGAGCCTCCTTTCCCTGAGAGGTTGTTCGTTGAAAGACCAGTTATACAATCTGAGTTTGACATTATGACTGAATTGAAAAATGTCTGTGTTAAGATTCCTTTGTTACAAGCAATCAAGGATGTCCCCATCTATGCCAAAACTATCAAGGAACTCTGCATCAAGAGACCAAGTCGGAAACAGAAAGATCCACCTACAATACACCTGGTAGGACAACTGTCAGACTATATCTCTGAAACACCTAAAATCGTAAAGTATTCCAACCCAGGAAACCCCATAGTTTCAGTGACCATCAATGATGTATCTATTGGCAATACTTTAGTGGATTTAGGTGAAGCCATTAATATCATGACCAGCAATACAGTGGAACTGTTGCAATTAGACAAAGTTTTGCGCCCTACTCCTACAGTACTCGAGCTGGCAGACAGAACCACTATTAAACCTGCTGGAGTTCTCGATGACATCCTTGTAACTTTAGCCTCGTGGGAGTATCCTGTGGACTTCATGATTATTCATTCAAAGGACCCCACAAGAGGCCATCCAATCATCCTAGGGAGACCCTGGCTGGCCACAACCAATGCTTTCATAGGATGTCATGGTGGAGACATGTTCATTTCAAATGGCATTTCTTCACAAAAACTTACCTTGTTCCCACCTGCTCGGCCTGTTACAGAAGAATTGTGCTGGTTAACCTGTCCCTATTTTGAGAATGAGGATGAGGAACCCTTATTCTCTGTTGATGAGATCCATGCACTACAGGAACCTACTAAAGATGACATTTTGAGCCAATTCCTTTCTGTAACAGAAAATGTTGAATTTCCACAGTCCTATCTACAGTATGATCAGATTTTCCGAGAGAATTTTCAAGAACAAAGTGATCTATTTTCTTCATTTTCACCATCCGTAGTTTTCACTGTTTCTGAACACTCAGGGCCTTATACCATTCCAGTAGAACTTCGTCCAGGTATATGTCTATACATCAACTCTGAATTAAGTACCAGTCAACAAGAACAACTGACAAAGCTTTTGAAAGAACAGTCAGGGGCTTTTGCTTGGGAATACACTGATATGAAGGGAATACACCCTGACACCTGCATTCACCACATCTACATCCAACCAGGGATGACCCCAGTGAGACAGCCGCAAAGACGCATGAATCCAATCCTGAAAGACTTCGTAAAAGAAGAACTGCAGAAATTGTTAAATGTTGGATTCATCTATCCAATTTCTGACAGTAAGTGGGTTTCACCTCTTGTGGTGGTACCCAAGAAATTAACAGGAAAGTGGAGGATGTGTGTAGACTTTAGGGAGATGAACAAGGCAACCCTGAAAGACTATTTCCCTTTACCCTTCATAGATCAGGTTTTGGATACCTTGGCTGGCAAAATATATTTTTCTTTCCTGGATGGGTATAGTGGGTACAATCAAATTCAGATTGCTCCTGAAGACCAGGACAAGACAACATTCACATGTACTTGGGGCACTTATGCCTATAAAGTGTTGCCTTTTGGATTATGTAATGCTCCTGCGACATTTCAGAGAGTTGTCCTTGATGTTTTTGCTGACTTGATTCATGACTGTGTGGAGGTTTACATGGATGATTTTACTGTCTATGGTAACACCTTCGAAGAAGCCTTGAGTAACTTGGAGAAAGTCCTGATCCGCTGCCAAGAATCAAATCTATCCCTCAGCCAGCTCTTAACTGAAGGGATTGTGTTGGGTCACCATCTGTCTGTTGAAGGAATCAAAGTAGACCCAGCCAAAATTGAGGTGATAGTTAATCTCCCCTCTCCAAAAACCCAGAAAGATGTGAGAAGATTTTTGGGGCATGCTGGCTATTACCGACGATTTATTGAAAACTTCACAAAAGTAGCCAGCCCCATGTTTAAACTACTGACGAAGGATACATAGTTATGTTGGGATGATATTTGTCAGAGTGCTTTTGAGGATCTAAAAGCAAAACTTTCTATGGCACCTGTCCTTAGAGGGCCAAATTGGTCCCTTCCCTTCCACATCTCAACCGATGCCTCAGACACTGCTTTAGGAGGAGTGCTTGGGAAAAAGGAGAACCAATAGAATTATGCAATCTACTTTACCAACAAGAACTTGACCCCCCCTGAATTGAACTACACAGTAACAGAGAAAGAGTTTTTAGCAGTAGTTCATTCCATCAACAAATTTCTCCACTACATCAAAGGATATGAGGTTTTTGTACACACTGACCACTCTGCAATTAGATTCTTGATGAACAAACCAGTCACTACTGGTAGAATCACCCGATGGATTTTACTGCTTCAAGAATTCAACATTACCATCGTTGATCGGCTAGGGAAGGAGAATGTAGTTGCAGATTTTCTTTCTCGTATTCCCCAGGATAGTACCGGTACCCCAGTGGACGATGACTTCCCTGATGAACATTTGTTTGTAGTAGCTGCCAAGACCCCTTGGTTTGCAGATACAGTAAATTATCTAGCCACAGGAAGATTACCAGCTCAATTATTGCCTCCACAAAAGAAAAGAATTGTCCAACAAAGTGCTTACTATTCTTGGGTGGGAAGTGATCTCTTCTATACAAGCCCTGACATGATTATTAGGAGATGTGTCTGGGAAGATGAAATCCCCAATATCTTCCAGGCCTATCATGATGGGCCATGCGGAGGGCATTTCTCTGACAAGAGAACAACATACAAAGTCTTGCAGTCAGGATACTATTGGTCGACACTGTTCAGGGATGCAACGAAATATGTAAAAAGCTGTGAAAGTTGTCAAAGGATGGGAACGCCCACTGTAGCAGATGAAATGCCCTTACGACCCCAAGTTTTAATTGAACCATTTGATAAATGGGCATTATACTTTGTACGGCCAATTGCTCCGATGTCAAGGAAGAAAAAGTACATCTTGGTATGCACAGATTTTGTGACCAAGTGGGTAGAGGCAAAAGCCCTATATCAAGCAACTGAGAAATCAATGATTGAATTTATGTATGAAGAGATGTTTACCCACTTCGGTGTTCCACGAGAGATTGTCACAGATGAAGGTACCCAATTTACTTCCAAATTGATGAAAGAACTCACTGATAGATATGGGATCAAACATTGTAAGTCCTCCCCCTACCATCCACAAGCCAATGGGCAAGTGGAATCTACCAACAAAGTTCTGGAAGCAATTATGACCAAGACCATACACTTGCATCATAAAGACTGGGCAGATAGACTTATAGAAGCTTTATGGGCATACCAGACTACATGGAGGAATACCACTAGTCATACTCCTGACGAGTTGGTATTTGATAAACAAATTCTCCTCCCCATAGAGTTCCAAATCCATACATTCCGCCTAGTAGCAGAGTTGGGGTTGGATTTGAGTGAAGAACAGAAACAGAGGGTCACGCAACTTAATGAATTAGGAGAGATGAGGCAGGATGCTCTTCAAAGGACCATCCTTGTGCAAAGTCAACGCAGCAAGTGGCATGACAAATACATTAAGAAAAAGCATTTCCAACCAGGGGATTGGGCACTACTTTTCGATTCCAAATACAAAAATTTCAAAGGAAAACTTACAACGAGATGGTTGGGACCTTACGAAGTAGAAACTGTTTTTTATAACGACTCTGTCAAAATTAAAACCATAGACTATTCACAGAACTCTTTTGTAGTGAATGGACATCGACTGAAAGTGTACAACAAACCTTTGTCAAAAGATGATTTCTTACAGGAAGTGGCCCAGAAAGCAGAACCAAAGATAGTAGGGGGAGAGTCTTCTCCTCCTGCTGATCTTTGATCACTCAAACTATTTTAATTCTGTACATAATAGATCTCTAAAAAAAAAATAAAAAAAAATAAAACATAAAAAATATAAAAAAAAAAGAATCAAATAATATAAAAACAAAAAAAACATTTATTTTCTTTCTCTTTGATGTGTTGATATTTTTGTTTTCAGTTTTACAGGCTCCTCAGATCAAGTGCAGGACTGAATTCACCACAGGTAAAAAGGTAAGATTGTTTTATTTCATGAGATCGTCTTATCAGCATGACTAACTTGTTTTGCACCAGGTAAATTCGAGCTTGTTTGCTCCCTTTGTTTGCTCATTAAAAATGAAAGGGGCATTTGTCAGGAAGGATTATTATTTACCAGACCTACTGAATTATTATGGGAAACAAACCCCCTTAGAGTCTTCTTTTGGCATTTCCTTAGACTCTCCAAATATGAGGAAGCAATGAGCATGAACTAGCTTGGGCTCATAAAATCCACAAGCAGGTGATTACTGTCCTAAAAATTATGTCTGCAAAATTTCTATCTGCACTCGTGTTGGATGATGTGGAATACATTAAGGTCCAACTTCCAGCAAATATCACTCCATCGACATCAACACCTTATCTGGAGCAGAGATTAGAGATTATTCAACACCCTAGACTCTGCATGCCTTAATGGCAGATGTCTTTGCTAACAGCCATGGGAATACACCAATGTCTCTTAGTTGATGGATCCTACCAGTGAATCGACACTGACACCTCTATTCGTACCTATTTAGGATGTGCTGTAGGTACCTTGAGGCCCATTGACATCACAGGTGGGTCATCTCGCATCGGTTAACAACATTCATCAATGGCTGGTAATCCGATGATTTCTATTTGTGTTCGACTCTGGAACATCTATTCACACAAATCAAACTTGTACCAGGGATGAAGCTTTGAAGCTAATTGAGGACATGATTTCAGTGATCTTCTTCAGGCCAGAAAAAAATCCAGGTTCAGGGGTCATCCTGAGACAATCTGCTGTCATAACAAGAAGTTTTTTTCTCTCAGAAATGGTATTATTTGTTCAAATTCTTCTGCATACCCCTGAATGTTCCAATGGTACCAGTCAGTACTAGTGCAGATTTTATCAGTTACAGGTCCAGTAGAAAGACCAGAGCAGCTACAACTTTCGTGATTTCAAATCCAAGCTTAGCTTCAAAAGATAATTCCACAGGAGGACTTGCATATCGATGGAGAGAGGTAATGTAACTCAGATTCCTGAATGTTCCAGTGGTACCAGTCAGTAGCAGTGCAAAGTTCATCAGTTACAGGTTCATCAAAAAGACCAGAGCAGCTATAATGTTTGTGCCCTTCAAACCCAAACTTAACTTCAAAAGACAATTTCACAGCGAGCTTCGCATAACAATGGGTAGAGGTAATGTAACTCAGGTGCGTTTAAGTTCGTATCGATTATTGTATTAATTTGCATACTAATGTTTGAATTAAGGGTGCCTTAATTACCCCATAATGTTCCATCATTTCCACGACTGGTACCTAATTACTGAACCTTCATGACATTTCATGTCATAAAACATCCACCATTACCAGAACTAAACTCGATTTGACCTGGATATGATAACTCGACGCCATCATACGACCTTCATCATGATCCGACACCCTATCTATTTCCACCACAATTCAAATCTTCTCATATCATTTTCCCGACCGTTCCTTTCACCACATTCTCCATCGCATTCCCTCCTTTCATCGCTCTCATCCCCTCGTTGCCCTCATCCACCCTCCGCTGCCATCGATCGAATTTCCCCTGTTATGCCAAGAAGAGCGATGGTAGCCAATCGCCACGAACCAGAAACATACGCCGACCTGGAAGCCCTCCTGGAGTATGGAGCAACTCGGGATATTTTTAAGCAGGTGGGGTGGGATCCATTTATGAAAAAGTTTGATGGGTATAATGACGCAATCACACTCCAGTTTGCACTGCATTTCAATGGTGAGACCGCCAAGGTGGGAGAACTTGAGTTCGGGGTCACAGAGGAGTTCATGGTAGAGGCAATTCAATTGCCCGCCACAGGCCAAAGATGGACGAAAGGACAACCGATGGATAAAAATATTTGTGTGCAGTTGTTAAAACCTCAGTACCGGGACACAAAATGGTCCGAAGGAACATCGCAGTCTTGGCTGGAGCCACAGTGGGCTCAAGTGTTGGTCATCCTCCAGTGCTACCTAACATGTGAGGGGTGATATACCATTATATTCCCCTACCATGCGCGACTTCTGTTGCACTTTACAGGTACTCTGTTAAACATACCCTATTTCTTATTAAAAAGTTTAAAAAGGATGGCTAAACAGGTCCAAAGGGTTAGTGAGTTTCGGGGGAGTTTGTTTCACTTCGGCTTAGTTAAGATATTGATTACATTTGCACTTTCAAAAAGCAAGAGACTTGGGACCTCTTCACTGTAAAAACCCTCGCTCGGGCCCAGTCGAAAACTAAGAAGGTGAAGCCTGTTTCCCCACATAAAAAGACGAACCCCAAGATAAAGAAAGTCAAAACCCGGACTAAAGACTCTGCTGGGAACCCTAAGCCCGAACCTCCAATTGATGACAAGGTAGAAACCAATGATGAAATTGGGAAGGCCACCACACCTACTGAGGCGAACATTGCAGTCTCGAGTTCTCCCCCAGCTGCCGATAACATAATCGATGTGGAGGATCTAGTTGAGTCAATTGATCAGCCTAGGAGGAACCCGAAGAGAAAATGCAAAAGCTTATTGTCGGGGATGGACAACTCGGTACCTAGTTACCCCACACAAGAAATACTGAAAAGTATAGATGGTCACGAGGAGGCCCCGGAGCCATCTGAGATGACCTGGACTTTGTCCCATCTCATTCAAAAAAATCGAAGAACTAATCGACAGGCCACTACACACAAGAAAATTGTGCAGAATAAATCCGTTCAAGTACCAACCGGTACCCCCATTCAGATGCCAAGAGAACTCACACCTAAACCCCATCTAGTTGACACTTCTACACTCAGCCCAACTCAACTAGATCCAATTGACAATTATGAACTCAGCCCAGATCGTAATTTTGACCCAGTTGATACTTATGAACGCAGCCCAGATGCATTTACCCCCGAATTAAGCTCAGACCATAATTCTGAGAGATTTCACACCCCTGCTCAAAGTCCCAAAGAATTTACCCATGCGTCTAGCCCTCCATCACAGCCCGAACAAGAGCAAACATTTGAAACCCACTGCGATCTCTCCTCCAGTCGGTCCTTGAAGCCAATGGTGGAAAAACTAGAGAGCAAGAACAACAGATTAAAGGAAAAGTTGCATGAGCATCGGGTATTGGACAGACATTAAAACCGAAAATGAACTCTTCAAGCTCAGGGTAAATCACCTCTTATCCAAAGTTGAAAGACTAAAACAGAGGAACAGGGATATTTTCAAAAGAAACAAACAACTTCAGAGGATTGCTAGGAAGCATGTTATAATCAACAGGGTCCTTAAGAAAGAAATTAGGAATCTGAAGAAGCATGAGAGGCTACAGATGGTGGTTGCAGCCACTGCAACCCTTTGATGGCTACCAGTTTTTTATTTTTTGTTGCCTGAGGACAGGCAAGGACTTCAGTGTGGGGGCATGTTGGTCCCCGGTTTTGATTGTGTTCTTTGCCTATATTTTATACCACAGACCTCCATTTATATGCCAGTACCACCCTTTTGGCCTCATTTTGATATAATTAACATCTCCCTACCATTTAATGGGGTTACCTAAGGTATCTTTGCATTTCAATCTATTTTTATGCACTTTAATGGTTTAAATTGGTATTGGAACTAATATCACTTGGGTTAGGTACCACTGCTATTCTTGGAACAAGATGTCGGTACCAGGTACCAACTCGCACCCGTGGAGGTACCAATGGAGCCGTTTGAGATCTGTGAATTATGGTGTTCGTTATGGTTCGAATGAGAGATAGAAAGATTCACAGGCCAGCTGGAGTCATCGCCACAGAGTGCTCGAAGACATAATGATAAACCTGGATCGATTATTCTTCATCATTCACACTTCGTGACACTACGTGTCACGAAGATGTGAAATACGTTTTTAACTTGATTTCCATGACTATTCTCGGATCAGGGATCCGTTTGTTTTATGCATCTTTGTTTTCGACTGTTAGGAACAAATAGACTTCTATAAAAACCCGGGATCACTCCTGAGAACGGGTTACTGTTGCTATTGCTATTGTTATCATTGTTGGATTATTTGATACCATGAACCAATGTTTTGAATACAGACTGTTGTTACCTTATATTATTCGACTGATATGTGATTCGAGTATTTTCTTTCTTGAGTTCATGAAGCACAAAGTTTATACAGTGATTGAATAGAATGTTATAGTCAGCTCTGGTCATTACTAACAGCGTTTGTGCCGTTTGGTTGGGCCCACCAAACCGTTGCAAGTCGCTGCCTCATTTTGCAATAGATTTAGTTTTATGTTGTCATAGATTTAGTTCATTTCCGTGCTTTAGAAATTGTATACGAGATAGTTTAACGCTCATAGATTTCGTTGTTTTGGCATGTTAGCATTTGTTTTCCTGAATGGTATATCTGCAGCTCATAGCGTGACATTGACTTGGTTATTTCAGAATCGTGTTTATGTATTCCTCAACCGAATCATTCCAGTGTACTGTTATCTTTGACGTTGCTAAGTACTAAACATATGACTGATGCCTGTAGGGTTTAGAATATGCATGTGGTT
>CBVK0101698987.1:0-13422 GCA_900067695.1 Picea abies | reverse complement strand
CTTTGCTTTGTTAGACAGTATTTACCTTACGTGCTTAGAACAATTAGGTTACAGTTAGAACAAAGGGAGCTCCTGGTACCAGTAGATAGGATAGTACTCTGTTTTCCTGTAGACAACATTAGATTTATTTTTGATGCTCATAATGGATGCATTTTCAAGAATACTCTTTGTGTCATGACTTAAACGAAAATGATGATGGTAGATGATTGAACATAGAGGTAGAATGATTTCGTAGAACCACACTTTTGAATAGAAATAGCAGCACCAGCATTTGAGTACAAGACTGTTTTTTCTGTTGATGATTTAAATAGGAAATGCTCATCTTCAAGTTAGTCATTAAGATTCAAGTTTTCATAATAAGTGTGTGTTTTCTTCTTAGGATAGCATTCAAATAAAGACTAGATGCTTGCCTGCACATACTATGTATCAACTCGAAGTTTACCAACCCTGGTTTGACAATTTAGTGTTTCAGGACATTCAAAGCTTCAATTTAGCAGCCTGACAGTGGGAGAGGAAGAAATGTGTATAAAATATGAAGAGAGTGAGTGGGGTAGAGGGAGATCAGGGTGGAACAATGGAGGAGAGAGGGGGGAAGAGTGACATAAGGAGAGAGGGGAAGAGAGAGAGGGATATGGACAGAAAGTGTGGGGAAAGAATGAGCAAGGGATAGGGAGAGTGAGGCCAAACAAAAAGAGATAAATATAGAGGGAGGGAGGGAGAGGAGGAAAGAGGGGGGGAAGAGATGTGAGAGAATGAATTTATTTGTGTTAACAAAAATGTGTGTGTGTTCTTGTTACTAATAACATGTCCATTCTTTAGGAACACCTGCATTCTTTAGGAATGCATGTGCACTTTAGGAATGTGTACATGCTTTAGGAATGCACGTTTGTTTTAGGAACAAATGTGCTTTACTAAACCGCGTGTGCATTTTTTGAATTTCAAAAAACAATTCGGGGAGGAGTGACAAATCTAGAATACGTGTTTGTTGAGTTGGTTGCCTCATATTTAGGTTTGGGATTACAAACCTAGTTGTTCAACATTTAAATACATAAAAACTCCATTTTTATGAATTCCTCTCCATATCTTTGTTTTTGACATTATTTTTCTATAGGCTACACAATTCATCTATTCATGAAACTACAAACACATATAGAATTGCTTGTGTAGATTCCAAATATACAATTTTTTTTTAAATTAATAATGTTTAATATTTTTAATATATTTTTGTCTTGACATATATCAAAATCCTAGAATACATACCTCTCTTATTTATTCTATAACATTTTTTCGAGTAAACCATTTCTCGAATGAGTTACATGCGGCATTAGAGGAGACCAATATCTACGATCTAATATATATATATATATATATATCATGTTAAGACTCTCTTAGCCTGCATGAATAAAATACATTGTAATTTCATTTTTATGTTGACTTTGATAATTTAAAAAATATATAAAAATAATATTATAAATTTCCAAAAATAACATGGCACAAGAAAAATGATTTCTCTACAAGTATACAACTTTTTGGAATTAAATTCTATCATTAAGGTACTCAACACCTACACGAACAACAATATATACCTTATATTTTATTGGAAAAATAATATACAACTGTTAGAAAAAAAACAAATTTGACATAGTTATTAACAATTTCTATAAATAAAATTTGTATATTCAGAAAGCTAATTCAATTTCCTACGTTTCATATTCTTACACCATATTCAAATTTCATTGTAAAAGTACATTGAATAATCCCTCCAAGTTAACATATTGTTATTTTTCCACGTTTTCATCACCTCTAACGCATCATGAGAGACAATCATTAGCTTTCACTCACCCCATAGTGCACGAACACAAGCAGAACTAAAGCACTCTCCAAAGTGAATATAACATTAACCAATTGTAGGAGCAATTATCTCATAATCATAGTACATCTCCTAAGGAAATATAGATCCAAAATGTAAGAGAAGGTTGAAAATAGGTTCCATGTGCATGGGTCACAACCAGTGATGGTTTCCACTAAGTTGAATACATATCAATTCCCCCTCCCCCCCCCTCTTCTTTTATTTGGGTGTCATTTTAATGTTTTTATGAGCATGAAAAATAGATAAAAGTATGATACAATCGAAAAATCCAATCTCTCAATGGAATTCAATTACATTGCAATTGCATGGAACATACCTATGAAAAATAAATGAAAGAAATGCATCGGGAAAGTAATGTCCATCGATAGTTGTTTTCTAAAAAGGTAAAGGTCATAAAATAGATGAAAATAAATGAAAACGACAAGAGGTATAGAGTGAATGTAAATGGAGTAAGAAGCATAAAGTGAAAATTAATGTAGCAGTATGCACCAAGACATAAGTAGAAACTAGAATATACAACCATAAAGAAACAAAATGATGGTGGGGACCCCTTCAAGACATGGCCAAAAAAGGATTAAGGGATAAGAATGAGGTGTCAACTTCTTACTCACTCAAAGTGTTAATGACCATTTTGGTATTCAATACTTAGCCGACAAAGCGCTGCACTCTCTCACTAAGATGCTACCATACATTTAAAAATTGGCCAATCTAGTCTGACCCTAGATGACTCGATGATATATTCAATATGTTCTCCATTTAATAATGTTTTATTTATTATGATGAGTATTTTCTTTAAAATCTCGCCCATCTAGTCAGACCCTTGATGGATCGATGATATCTTCAAGGTTTTCTCCATTCAATAATACTCTATTTTTTATGATGACTATTTTCTAAACAATAATGGTAATTGGTCAGTTTTGAAGTTGTAAAAATTACAAGCTCTGAGATGGACACAGGTGCATTAAAAAAGGATGATATCATACATGATAAAGTTGTTGAGTCTCTTGAATTATCATAAATTTGAATCTAATGACACAAGCCCCTTCCCTCTTGGGGATTCTGCAACTTCCCACTCTCAGATCTTCAATCTCCTGAACTGAATTAGCTCCTTGGGCCTTCAAAAGACCCTAAACACTCGATACACATACACAAAGGTCCCCTTGATGTCACCTGCAAGATCAAACTACCTGCAACTTCAGTCTCTCGTGCTTTGCGACACCGATTCGTGAGTACTAGTCTTGCACTAGACTCTTTGATGCAGACCCCCTACCTTAGCAGGGTCGACTGACCTCCGAGTCTCTATATTGCTCTCCTCTGTGAGCCGAAATGTCTCTCTGGACTCCTACTGGAACCCCTTGAATGAATCCATAGGTCCCTTTAATTCCTTGGCACAAGATTTTATAAAGCCTATGCATGTGCTCAACTTTCAACACTCTTCTCTATTCTGAACCAACACACCTTTCGCGTTTCAGAGTTTCGGGACTCCTGCATGCGAGCTCTCCCAGGCTCGTTGTTCTTCGAATTGTCGAACCCCAAAATAGAACCTAGCTCCCACTAGCTCCTACCTTCACTCCTGACTCATATGACCACTATCCCAACTCTTTGATTTTTGCATTTCATGATGTGGAGGGGTTGACTCCTTGTCCCTCCAACTCCTAGTCGCCAAAATGCCAAAACCTAATTCTTTTAGGGTTTCACGATTCGGGGAATTGCGATGCAAGCGTTCCCCCTTTCCCCTTTGAATCCCCAGTCCACGAAATGCTGAAACCTAATTATTTCGGGGTTTCGTGATTCGGGGAATCGTGATGCAAGGGTCCCACTCCTTTTTCCTTCGAATCCACGGTTACTGAAATGTTGAAATGTCTTGGCGTTCAATCAATGGCCACTACCCATGACCACGGTCCACTTTCCAAGATTTCACAATTCGAGATTTCACGATTTCGGCTGCAAACGATTCTAGATCCTTCGAACTCCCAGATCCTGAAATGCCGAAAAGGCTTAGCGGGGTTTGGCTCCTCCCTTAGCCTCCATCCATGTGACCACGCCCTATGACCTAGGGATAACACCTCTGAGTGCGTCATGATTTTGGGGTTCGTGAAGTTGCGATGCAACTCCATCCTCTCCTCCTTCTAATCCCCGAAGTCCAAAATTTCCCCTGGACAATCAATGGTCCATATCTGTCATTGAATGGATGGTCCTTGTTCAATTGTGATTTCTCCTTTCGCAATTTCTGGGATGAGTGCCAACTGACTCTGCCCTTTATTTTCCCCGATGATGAAATTTCAAAATCTCCCCCTTGAGAGATCAACAGTCCAGATTCCTCTTGAATCGACGACCACGATCCAACTCAATCAACGACCCACACTCGTCTTGATCGATGGTCAGGATCTAATCGCGATTCTCCCTTTTGCGACTTTGGGAGACTCTTCACTCTCGGTCTCCCGGTGTCTGAATCCCCAAAATGTGGGTCTCTTGACATGCGTCCTCTGAGATGGATGGTCCCAAATTCTTTTGAGACTTTGATAGGTCCTCTCTCCTCTCTTCTCTTACAAGGCTTAAACCTCAGGCATCTTTTCTGGATTTGACGGCTCATGGAAAATCTACACTTCTCCCTCAAAGTTTCTATCGTTCGTTCTACCCTTCTATGTGACTTCCTAGGGATTAAACCCCATGCACCTTCTTCTGGATCTGATGGCTATCGATCCTCTTCGCTAGATATGATGTCCCAGATCTAATCTTTTACGCATCTCCTAGGAACTAAACCCCATGCACGTATCCTTGATCCATTGGCTCTGATATCGTGAGTTGTCAGATCCAGAAAAGATGCCCCAGGTTTAAACCTCATAAGAAAAGAGGAGAGAGAGGACCTATCAAAGTTATGAAAGCATTTGAGACCATCCATCTCAGAGGATGCGTATCAAGAGACCCACATTTCGGGGATTCAGACACTGGGAGACCGAGAGTGAAGAGTCTCCCAAATTCACAAAAGGGAGAATCGCGATTAGATCCTGATCGTCGATCATGACGAGTGTGGACCATCGATCTAGTAGGGTCGAGGGTTTTCAGAGTTTTTTTCACTAGGGAAACAAGGAGATGACCAGGCCAAAATCGCGAAAGGAGAATTCGCGAAAGGACCAAGACCGTTCATCAGGGAGGGCATGTGGTGAGTAGTCAAGGCTCAAGGAAAACACTGAAAGAATTTAGAGGAATAGCACCAGGTCACAGGACCGGATCACATGGAGAAGGTTTAAGGGAGGAGCCAAGGATCCGTTAAGCCCTTTTAGGGTTTTGACATTTTGAAAGACAGAGAATAGGGGAACACTTCCATCGTGATTCCCTGAATTGTGAAAGCCGGTAGTGATTTGGCATTAATCGCATGGACACAGAGTGGTGGTCACATGGATGGAGGATAAGGGAGGATCCAAAGCCCGTTAATCCCTTTTCGGAATTTCGAGACATAGGAGTTCAAAGGACCTAGAATCGTTTGTATCTGGAATCATGAAATCATGAATTACAAAATTTTGAAAAGTGGATCATGGTCACGGGTAGTGGTCACATGGTTGAGCGTTAAGGGAGGAGCCAGCTATGGAGCTATGCCCTTTTCGACATTTCGGTGATCAGGAGTTAAAGAGTGAAGGAGTCATGAGAAAGGGAGTATGAACTCGCGAAATTGTGAAACACGACGAGTGCCTTTTGGACAAGGCCTGTGGTCACTGTCGGTGATCACATGGGGGTGAAGCTCGCACTTAGTGCTTAGATGCACAGGTGGGTTTTAATAAGGGACCTATGGATTCATTCAAAGGGTTCTAGAAGGAGCCCAAAGAGCCATTTTGGCTCAGGGAAGAGAGCGATCTAGAGACCGGGAGGTCAGTGGACCTTGCTGAGGTAGGGGGTCTGCATCAAGTGGTATTAGAGTTGATATTTTCATCTATAGACTTTAGGCGAAGGATACAATAGCTGAAGGGGGAGATAGAGTAATGATGCTTTGTGAAAATTGTTGCAAGGTGTGCAGAAAATGATAGACAACAGGCAAGATGTAGGAGGACATGGAGATTCTCTCAGACGTAGAGTGATCCATACGCTTGCCAGGAGGGCAGGTGAAAGATGGAAATGGCTACTGAAGGACATGAGTGTGGTGGAAGAGGAGACCACCAACAGATGAATAAAGAAGAGATTGATAAAGAACTTGCTGAGATAAGAGCGAGAATGGAATAGGTGACATTGAAGATCTAGCAAGAGGCAAAAGTACACTGGAGGTACGAATGGCCTCTTAAGAGGAAAGCCAAATGGCTTGTTCAAAATTTGTTGCCTAGGAAACAACAACAAGAGTTGAGGAAGTGGTTGATGTATGCCGAAAGCCTTAGTGACATGGAGTCGGTTTGCATCTATGAGCCAAAATTTGGAGAAACCCTCAGTGATGAGAAAGAGGGATCAGTTTCATATCTCATAAATTGCCAAGAAGGCAGGGATGAATTTTTGAATTGCCAAGTGGGCAGTGAAATGAGATCATTGGAGGATCTCATAGACTCTCAGGAGGACAACCATGGAAATTCATATTTCCAGGTGGGCAATGGTATGAGATTAACAGAGGATCTCATAAATTTCCAGGTGGGCAGAAGTGGACTTTCAAGTTTCCAGGTGGGCAATGGAAAGAGATCAGTGGAAGGTCTCGCTTACTGCCAAGGGGGCAGTGGTGAAAGTTCATATTTTCAAGTGGGCAATGAGATGGGATCAGACGATCTCATAGACTACTAGGTGGGCAACATAAAATTCCCAAATTGCCAGGTGGGCAACATAAAATTCCCAAATTGCCAGGTGGGCAAGGGGAAAGAGATGAGACTATCTTAAAGTCTCATGAACTTAGAGGAGAGTTTAGATCAACAAGGAGTGCTGACAGGAGAGAATCAGAAGAGAATTTTGATCATTGGAGGAATAGAGGTGTTCCTACCAAGCAGTCAAGTTGAGGCCAGAGCATGTGTTGTAGATGCAGCAACAGGAGGAGGACAGTCAGAAAAAGTTATCCTGGAAGAAGAAATGGAGCAGACACTGACATTTTCCCAAGAAGAAGAAGATGAGCATTCAACAGAATGGCTCAAAATTTCCAACCACGAAGTTGGACAGGAAATCACTGCAGTACTGGAAGATGCAAAAGAAGAGGAAGGAGACATCATGGATTTTGCTGACCTGTGTGAAGAATTGGAAGACCTGGAAAGGAGGGTGATGGTGCAAAGTTTGCATATCCAATAGGCTAAGTTGGAAGCAAGTAGTGGAACATACCAGCCTGGGGAGAAGCTGGAAGAACCTGGAAGTATGCCAGGAGGAGAAATGGTCGTAGAAGAACTACCATAGGAAGAATCTAAGCAACAGTTCAGTGAGGATACTGCAGAGCTAGAGTCTGCAGCAGAGTGGCCACTTAGTGCCACAAAGAAAGATAAAGATAGCAGGGGAGATCGAGCAGATCTAGCCATTGAGAAGACAGAAGTGCGGCTACATACAAAAAGCCAGTCATTGGAGCAACTGGACAAGGTAATTGAAGAAATCAGAAGGCTATTGTAGAGTTCAGTAGTAGAGACTACCAACAATGAGAAGCTGAGCAGAAGGGATCCTGCAAGACCAACAGCGTAGCAACAACAACAACAATGAAGCAGATGAGCATATGGACAACTCGAAGGGAAAGTTTGGGATTCATGTGGATTTTGACACTGGAGAAGAGGAGCTCATGATTAGGAGATCATGATTTTTCCAGTTGAGGAGTATGATACAGGAGAATCGCTCAATGTTAGCAGCGTGACAGCCTGCCAACACATCCAACATGGATTTAATGGAGAAAAGGAGAGGCACAACCCTCTCAATTTTGAAATTCAAAATTTCAATAAATGTTGTAAGGATTTTAATGCCAGACCATGCCTTTGTACAGGTAGTGGTTGAGGTTTCCTTTAACGGTTTCCTACAACAAGCCTAGGATGTAGTCAGGACTAGGCATCCATTTATGTAATATAGTCGTAGGAGATGCTTTGTGATAACGATAGCTCAGAGATGGTGGTCGAGGATAAGCTCATGGGAGCCCTCATTTTAGAATAGAGAAAATTAGAGTAGAGAGTTAGGAGGAGAGACCAGAGCAGAGAGGTCTCGAGAGAGAGCTGAGACTTGTTACAGTCCAACCTTTGTAAACACCTTGTATAGGCATTTTTGAATTAATAGAAGAGCAGTTTTTCCTTTCATGAATTGTTTGTATGTTTTTGCATGTTTTTATGCATTTCATGTTTTGAATGCATAACTGGTGAAGTATTTCATAATTTTCAATTTCTTCCCATCTTGGAGTTTCCGAGTGTAAGAAGTGCACATAGTTTTCAAGGTGTGCGTTGATAGAGGTGAGACAACCTCAAGAAATCTCAAGAGGGATAGTGTTGAACCTTCAACAGTAGAGGTGGAAGGAGTGCACCGAAAGGAACTCTATCTCAAGTTCAGTAAGGATAGAACTACTAAAGGTTCTGTAGAGCTCTGCCAAGAGGGCATCGAGTGAGTGCATAGAGTGCACTAGGGAACTCTATTTCGAGTTTTGAGGAATGGAAAGTGCCGAAGAGAAGACACTCACAGAGTTGTTGAATACTCTGTAAGCTCTGCAAGGTGTGCATCAAGAAGAAGAACGCCAGGTGAGCATAGGGAGTTTTCCTTCCAAGAAAACTTCTCAGATCTGAGTTTAGTGAAATGCTCAGTAGCACCAGGAGTGTGCAAGAGTGGACTTGTCCTAAGCCCATAATCTCATAAGAGAAAGCACGAGAAGAATGTGCACAAAGAACCCCTTTCGAGGTTTCTAAGTTGACAAAGCTCAGGAGGGGGAGCATTTCTATAACGTAGATGAGACCCAAAGGAACTGGGCTCATAAGAGGAAGAATTGAAGGTTGAAACCTTCGATACTTAGAAATTATCCTAAGTTAGAGAGAAAGGGAATCTCAAGAAGGAGGAATAACAAATGACATTAGATCAGCTGGGAAGATGAGATATGGACCATTAGATCAGTGTTCAGACAAGAGGAGTGCACATAGGAGATGTTCAAAGATGAGTTGTCAGATCTAGAGATGTGGATCAACATTCGTTGATCTCAAAGTAAGGTGTGCATGGTTTACGTTTTTCGGCATTTTGTGTACCGGGAAACATAAGAGGGAGAGTCTTTCGACTCCCAGAGACGTGAAACTATGAAAATGCGCCAGCTATTAGATTGGGAGCGCAGTGGTATGAGAGCCGCTAGATTAAGGATACATGCACAGGGATTAGTCCCTAGGAGACTCGCAGAAGATTAGATCTGGGTCGTCAGATCTAGCATAGAGGACCGATAGCCATTGGATCTGGAAGAAGGTGCGTGGTGTTTAATCCCTGGGAAGCCACATAGAAGGGTAGAACATACGACATAAACTTTGAGGGAGAAGTGTCGATTTACCATGAGTTGTTAGATCCAGAAAATATGCTCGAGGTTTAACCCTCGTAAGAGCAGAGGAGAGAGAGGACCTATCAAAGTCCCGAAATCATTTGGGATCGTCCATCTCAGAGGACGCGTGGCAAGAGACCCACATTTCGGGGATTTGGACACTGGGAGACCGAGAGTGAGGAGTCTCCCAAAGTCGTGAAAGGGAGAATCGCGATCAGATCCTGACCGTCAATCAGGACGAGTGTGGACAGTCAATCCAGTAGGGTCAAGGGTTTTCAGAGTTTTTGCCACTGGGGAAACAAGGAGAAGACTGGCCCAAAATCGTGAAAGGAGAATTCACGAAAGGACCAGGACCGTTCATCGGGGAGGACACATGGTGAGTGGTCAAGGTTCGGGGAAAACCCCGAAATCATTTGGAGGAATAGCACCAGGTCACAGGACTGGATCTCATGGAGAAGGTTTAAGGGAGGAGCGAAGGAGTCGTTAATCCCTTTTCGGGTTTCGACATTTCGAAAGACAGAGAACAAGGGAACGCTTGCATCGCGATTCCCCGAATCGCGAAAGTCGGTAGCACTTTGGCGTTAAGCCCATGGACACATAGTGGTGGTCACATGGACAGAGGATAAGGGAGGATCCAAAGCTTGTTAAGCCCTTTTCGGCATTTCGGGACCTAGGAGTTCGAAGGACCTAGAATTGTTTACAGCTGGAATCGCAAAATCATGAATTACGAAATTTCAAAAAGTGGATCATGGTCGCATGGTCGAGCATTAAGGGAGGAGCCAACTGTGGCGTTAATCCCTTTTTGACATTTCGAAAATCAGGAGTTCAAAAGTGAAGGAGTCATGAGAGAGGGAGTCTTGACTCGCGAAATCGCGAAACGCGACAAGCACCTTTTGGACAAGGCCTATGGTCACAGCCGGTGATCACGTGGGGGTGAAGCTCACTCTTAGTGCTGAGACACACATGCGGGTTTCAATAAGGGACCTATGGATTCGTTCAAAGTGTTCCAATAGGAGCCTGAAGAGCCATTTCAGCTTAGGGAAGAGAACGATCTAGAGAACGGGAGGTTAGTGGAACCTGCTAAGGTAGGGGGTCTGCATCACTCTTTCTCCTCTGTTAACATGGGTTATAACCTCGGGCCACCACTTTGCCACTTTGGGCTCCAACGTTATTGCAGCCTTCACCTTTGGTTCCTCTTGAAACACCTTTCTCTGAATCCGTGAAATTTTTACACGTGTCTCATTGGATCTAACGGTCTAGCTGTACTTTAGGTTTTGCGACTTTGCGAAGATCACACCTACTCCATGCTTACTTCCTCGAGACCTCTTAAATCCCAGATTCTCTAATCCATTGCCATGTGTCTCCTCGTAGCCAACGGTTAAGATTCGCCTCACGAATTCATGACTTCAATGATCCCACCTCTCAATACCTCGAAATGTTCAGAACTCTGAAATGTCAAAAAACCTTGCGACTAACATCTCTGTGCAAATTTTCATAGATCTGACGGTGTGGAATGATCCCAATCCCTCCTAGACAGATCGCGCTTTGTTGATTCTATGAAAACCTCAAAGGACTCCTCCCTTTGAAGGTTTCTCTCCTCTCTTCCTCATGATCTTTGTTCTTTCTCAAACTTGTTCCTCCTTAGAATGTTATCTTCGACACTTAGTCGAATCTCACCCTGTGCATGCCTTGTAACAAGTCCTCCTCCACAAATTCCCTTCTCTATAGACAACCTTCGCGAACCCTTCTGAACTTCTGATTCAAAAGACTCTGTCACACACTCCTTGGAGACGAACTTCCTTCAAGCTATATGTCCAAACATTTATGAGCCAAAAGGGGCTCTGTCGCATACCTTGCGGACACTATGCACTCCTTGCACCTATATAAGTTTCACTTTATCTCTTCTGAGCTTGCGAGTCGAAATAGATTCTGTCAATGCACACTTTGAGGACCCTATGCACACTTGCACTTGCTTGTAGAAGAGAAACACTTGAAACTTATCTTAAATATTCATAGATTCATACATTCAACCATGTAAATGCATTCATAAGCACAAGAACAAGAAATAACAAAGAATTGTAAATAACATAAATTCTACCATCCATTCATTAATATAGACCCAGCAACATGAGACATTTGGGACAATGCTCCTCTGTTATATTCATTCAATCAACTGAAATATACATGCTCTTGACTCCTAGCTACAATGGAAACAACTCTCAATAACTAGAGTGCCAACAACAACAATTTAAACAACATTTTCTCAACAAAAATACAAAGCTTTATACAAGAGGGGCTCTTCGAGCTCTTCCCTCCAACTATTCTAGAGCTATCCTATCGAACTAAAAGCTATCAACTACTAGAATTTATTACAATAATTATTTGCGACAGAAAGATAAGATCAAATCTATACTCAACTTCATTAAAATGAAATACATTCTCCAATGTGCTCATGAAATCATCCAACTCTATAGCATTAAAGATGTTCCTTAATTACAATTCTTTCCAAAATATTTAATCCAAAATTTAAAATTCTTCAAAATGCGGGCTATTACACCCAACTTTCCTCCTACATCAGAATCTCGTTCCTCACTTCTCATATACTATTTTGTATTCATATATTTTAAAGGCTTATATCACCCATTGTTCTAATATACCTTACTTCATACCCTATGCCTCACTTTATTACCATGTTTTTTTTTTAATAAAAGGAGAGTTGTTAAATTATCTAAAATTTATAAACCCACCATACTACTTCCTTGCATGATCCATTTTTCAAAAATATAACCCATACCTCTTTTCAATATTTTAATTATGTTATAAAGATTATATCATTTTTTTTTTTTCATTTTTTTTTTAAGATTATCACTTTGGCATTATCTCCCTGCCATGTCATATGCAAAAACAAGATATCGCTCTTGAAGAATGGATTAGTGGATGGATCTAACGAATCACTATTATTATGATTAAATTAAGTCATTGTTCGCTTGCGAGGGAAGTTTTTCTTAAAAGGAAAAATCCTTTATTAAAAATAAAGTCCATTCTCATAACCTTATTCTAAGTTTTCGAACGAGCAGTTTATATGGCAATCAATAAAAGCTGTTGTTAGTATAGAAGAAAGGGAGCATATTATGAAGGGTCTTTTAATATACTCAAACAATCAATAAAAGCTGTTGTTATTATAGAAGAAAGGGAGCATATTATGAAGGGTCTTTTAATATACTGAAACAATGTTGATGGAGTAATAGACATTATTAGAAAATATTCGATCCAGTATATATACATCGTATTGATCAATGTGAAAGGGTTGGACGTAATAAAGTGGCAATTACTCTTTACATCGTGGAGATGCTCATCGAACTCCTTACAACAACCGTGACTGTAATACTCACGCCGAACGAGGCATTTGAACAATGGTTTTAAGTACACCGCGATAAGATTTTTATGATCAACTGCAAACGAATTGAAATATTTGTGTGTATCATAAAATTGGCAAATTGACAGAGATTTTCCAATACCTCGCTTACTTGCAAGATCTATCTGATCTAAATTGTCGTGAACGTTTGGAAAGAACCAAAACATTGTATTTGCAGCATTTCTCTCAAAGGTTTTACTGGTGTCGTTTTTATGAACAAGGAGTTAGTAAAAAATTGTATCATATGTTTGGGCCATTCCAGCTTAGAGAACAGTCGTCCCTCATTCCTTACTTTTGCCAAGAAAGTATCATATGTGCTCTCTCACAGTAGATGACAGAATCTCGTGGGAACTAAGGCTATGGCGTAGCATATACACCACACCTAGAACCTTTCTTTGTGCTAATATTGTGTATGATGTAAATTCTTGAACTGACAACTCTCGTGCTCGACGTCTCTTGCTAGAGGCCATTCCTTGAATCAGGTTATCAAGACCGAAGTCTTTGTGTTTCTGTGTATGATATCCAGGCGCTCGAGCGTAACTCCATGTGCTCTCAGACAAGTATCGCACCCATGTTTTCCATGCAAGCATCACAAACTCATTTGGTGAGACAAAAGTATCACAAACTCATTTGGCTATACAAAAGTATAGCAGTATATCACTGTTACGTGAGATCGGAAGAGCGTCGTGTAGGGAAAGAGTGTAGATCTCG
>CBVK0101698985.1:0-19305 GCA_900067695.1 Picea abies | reverse complement strand
TTGATCCAGGGGATAGATGCATTGAGCTGAGGCGAGTAAGCTGGTGTAGTCAGATTTCTAAAAATCCAACTTTTACCCCCCTCAAACTTGACCAATGGATTTTTGGACTGGTGCTTCTGGTTTTCTGGTACTTCTGGTACTTCTGGTTTTCTGGTAACGGTGAAAACTAGGGTTTCACTTTCCGAGAGATCTACCCACTGAAAAGGTGCACTGAAGGTGCCAAAGAACTCCTTGGGTTAGGGCGTACTTTTCTAGATGGTTTTGAGGTTGAAACTCTTCTTCAATAAAAAGCCATAATTTGCATGTACGACAACAGTGACGTTTTTCTCTTTCTCTTGTGAAAGATGCTCTCTTCAGCTTAGCTCTGAAACCATGTTAAGGTTTAAGCTATTATTGAGTTTCTTTTATTTCATTAGATAACCATGGCATAAATAGGATCACTGAGAAATACACAATCACAAGAGACACATCATTTATCCTGAGAATCCCTCATGGGGGAGAAAACCCAACAAAAACTTCCTTAATATAGATAGTCAATACAATGCCAAGAGATAACTCAAACAAATACAGAAATTCCTCTCCCAAGACTGCGCCTCTCTCTCTCTCTCTTCTTCTCCAACTGCAACTCCAGACTTACGCTCTGATAATCAAGTGAGTGAGTAAACAAATGAGGTGCTAGGCACGTGTGAACTGGGGTTTCTTTTCACTGGCTTGGCCAACTTCTCATTCTGGGTGGTTATAACCACTTTAATATATTATGGGGCCAAATTTTCATTTAGCCCATTACAATTAGGGTTTGACCAATCTGCAAAAGGGGATTTGGTCATTTACAATACCCGACATGATCAATCCACAAAAGGGGATTGATCTAATGAATAATATATCAATAATAATTAGAATACTCTTTGTAGTTACAATATTTCAACAGTTACAAGGTCGATCTAGGGATTTATTTTCCTTGGGGCTAGATTTTTCCTAGGAAGGGATACCTTCAAGAAAACCCTCTATAAACCTTTCCATGCCATCGACCCCATTAGAACCTTTGTCCTTGCAGTCATGTAAGGGAGCATTTTTTTGACAAGTTCACAAACCTCCTTTGTTGAGGATGGTTGTTCAAGAAACACTTACCAGCTTTGGTCCAAGTGTCTGGTAGATTTTAAGGATTCATCTATGGATGGGGGTCTAGGGTTGGATCCTAGTCAGGGAGGGGGGAAGACAAGAGTGGGTAGGATTCCCCTTATCTTACATGCATAGAACAAAGCAGCAATGTAAGCCTTACAAGGTAAACAAAAAACTCTCAAATGGCTCCTTAGAGATGTACAACCCTTTGTTAGGGTTTCCAAATGAAGCTTATATTCTTAAATGTGAGGGAGTTGAGTAGCCCTGCTAAAAGAATTTCCCTCCATGAGTTAGTATAAAAGGAGAAACCAGAGGTACTATTTGTTTAGGAGACAACGTGTATGGGTGACTTTATTATAGATGGTGTGAAGAAATTGTTTTCCAACTGGGGATTTCTTTGGTTGGACTCAAATGGGATGTCGAGGGGTCTCCTCACTGGATGGGGTTTGTTTGATCCTAAACCTGAATAGTTATTTCTCTATGAATTTAGGATTGTACATGGAGTTTAGGGTTGAAGACTTGGACATGTATATTATTGTTTTGAATCTTTATGGGCCATATGATAAGAACGAGAGGTTTTGGGACTGAGTGTTCTCATCGTCCCTCTTGAAAGAGGCCAATTTGGTAATTGACGAAAACCTAAATTTCACATTGAGTTGTAAGGAGATGTGGGGTGCTATATTGGCATGCCCAGATGTACAAGTAGAGTTTTTTTTATGTCAGATCAAGAGCACTAATCTTGTGGATGTGGATCCAGATAAGCTTAAAACAACCTGGCGCAATAAAAGGTTGGGGGAAGTAGGGGTTTTGAAGTGGTTGGATCACTTCTTGGTGGTGCATGGTCTTTTAGGTAGTGTGGTGAATTTTAGAAATTGGATTGGAACAAGGTGGAGATCATACCACAATCCATTTTTTCTGGAGTTACTTAAAGCATACGAGAAACCATCAACTCCTTTCAAATTTAATATGTTTTGGTTGGAGGAACAAGAATTCTTGGATTTGGTCAGGAATGAGTGGGTGCCTTATAATCGGGAGCTAGGGGTCTCAATAAGTAGGCAGTTCATAGACTCCTTATTAAAGGTTAAATGGAAGGTGGTGGAATGGTCGGCCCTCAAAGTTAAAAATCAAAATCGTTCATTAGAAGAGCTGGAGATTGCCATTGAAACTTTGTTCAACAATAATTTAGAGGGGGTATTCTCAGATCGAGAAATATCAAAGGTGACAGAGTTAGAGGCAAAGAGGGAAAAATTCCTCCGCGATAGGGAGGCAGATTGGTGGATGAAAAAGCAGAGTTGTGTGGTTGGAATTGGGGGATGAGAACACCAAATCTTTTCATGGGTCTTCCAACCATAAGAGGAGTGTGAAAACCATCTGAGAGCTTAATATGTGGTGGGAGCTTATGTCTGGGGTTTAAGGATTTGGCATAAGCAAGGGTTCAACTCTTCAATAATATCTATCAAGAACTGGAGGGAGAAAATATGGAACAGATAGTTAAGGTATGTTTTTACTTTCCTTGCTTGGTATCAGAGGAAGAAAATGCAGATCTATTTGTTGAAGTCAGTTTGGAAGAATTAGAGGGAATTTTATCTACTTTTTAGAACGGGAAAATTCTTGGGCCTAATGGGCGGACAATAGAATTTTTTATTGTCTTCTTCGATTTTGTAGGACATGACCTGCTTAGAGTTGTTGAAGAAATCAAGACAACATGAAGGGTTCTTCCAAATTTTAACTCCACTTTTTTTTCCCTCATTGTGAAAATTGATAAACCGTCAACCTATGGGGATTTTAGACTGATTTCTTTGTGAAACTATGTAGACAAAAATTTTGCAAAGATATTGGCACTAAGGATGAAGGTGTAACATCCTTGGTTCTAATCCCCATGAATTATAATGTAATTGTATAATGTGAATTAGGTTGTAGAGACAATGTGTTGGGGCGAAGAGCCCATATTGATTTTATGTGGTCGGGGGTCAAATTTCATATAATGAGCATTGAGATAATTAATAAAAAGTAATAATCGTTGGTTGTGATATGAAAGGGATGAAGAATGATGGGGAGCTATGATTCCACAAGAGAGAGGGGTCTAAGGGGGAATTATTCATGGGTATTAATCCAAACCACATTCCTAAAATTATTGTCATTGTGTATAACCTTCTATATGTTGATTGTGTGTATGAGAAACCAATCATTTAGACTCATGTAAGAGGGTGGGTCTGAGTAGTCACATCCCATAGTTATTGGAGAGCACGGGCATGAGTAAAATCAGCTTGGGGAAGAGTGTAAGTCAAGTCGAGCAAGAAAGCAAGAGAGGAAATTTGTATGGCCAAGGGAGCATTTTTTGGGACAATCATGCTTTTGGATGGAGAACAGTTTTTACATGCAGATTTTGGGTAGAAAAGGGAGAGCAGAGGGTTGGGAAGAATACTAGCCATGGTATACTTGAAGGCAACCATTGTTTAGGTATGTTTTGGTATTAAGAAAGAGGCTTGTGTGCCTATGAAATAGGCTGTAAGCCTGTGGTGCAAATTATTGTTGATGAAATATCTCAAGAGCCTTGTGAAAGTTGATGCGAGAAATCTTGAAGTAGCTAAAAGTTCTTGGATCCTAGCTGAGGAACTCCTGACCAACCAAGTGCACTAGGGATCCTGATAAACTAATGATACAACCTAAGCAACTATGAGCAGTGAAGGGGTTACATTCCTTGGGTAGTGCAGGTTGTGGGGAAGAGAAAGCTAAGGGATTGGAACTGTTGTGGAAGTACAACCTGGGTTTTGTAGTTGTTGTGTCTGGAGAGTGGACAACCAATGGGTTAGATCTCCTTGTGGACTCATAGCCTCAGCTCAGGGGTGGACTGCTATTGAGAGAAAATGAATAGTAATGCCTATGGTTGGGAGGTTCATCCTTCATTTGCAGCCAGTTGGTTAATCATTAACATATAAGTGTTTATGTTATGTTCTTATGTTAATTCCACTGTGTAAACAATTTATATGAATGTTGTGTGTTGTTGTTTGCTTGAGAAGTTGCATTCATGTTTAATATATGTTGTTAGACACATTTAGAACTGTAGTATCAGTCAAATGGTTAAATGCGTGTTCGATTTGTCGATGATAAGCTACAGGAATTTAATTAAGTAGAAGATCTGAATTTTAATGTGTATTCTACATGTAATGATGCTCAGCTAGAGGCTGGGTATGTTACAAAGTGGTATCAGAGATAATGCTTCAACACTACACCCATATGGGCCAAGAACCAATGCGAATTTGAGTAATTTTGTTGTTGCAGACTTTGGCCTGTGCGAATTTGGGAAAAAATGGGTGGAAATTAGAGTAAAATCCCCAAATTCCTGGTCAAAATTCATGATTAAATGAATATGAACCATTTAAGGAGTTTAATGGAACCAATATACAAAGTTGTAGGGTTAAATTCGACTTGGAATGGTCGAATTTTGCATTGTAATGGTCATTGTAGAGTTATAGAAAGTTTGGTAAACTAATGGTTGAGATCACCCTTGATCGTGAGATCAATGGCCGTGATTAACTTTGATAAATTAAAAAAAAGTTGTAAGGTTTCGGCCACTTGGAAGGTCAAACAAATCAACAACCAAGATTCAATTTTGATGGTTGAAAGTTAAAGGAAATCGATGGTCCAAATTCACCTAGATTGTGCTCAAAATTCTCTAAGTGTTGGAGTTCATTGAAAGATTTCACTAACGGTCGATGGTTAGATCGACAAGATTTGTGGAGGGTTTGAAGTTCATGAGTTTAACTCATCGATGGTCGACGGTTGAATCGATGAGTTTGGAAAAGAGTTGAGCTCAGCCAAAAGAAGTCTTCGATCATCGATGACCGATGATCGAGGATTGATAGATTTTGGCCAAATATTCTAAGTGTCAAAGTTCACCAACAAAACTTGTCAATGGTCAATGGTCAAGGATCGACAGGATTTGATGAAAGTTTCACGCATCCAGAGAGGAGCATATATCATTGATGGTCAATGATCAAGTATTGGTAGAATCTAACGAAGGTTTTATGCATCCAAAGAGGATCATTGATTGTCGATGGCCGACAATCGAGGATCAGTGGAATCTAATGGGAGTTTTCATTTGTCCAAGAGAACTCATCGATGATCGACCATCGACGAATTTGGAGGAGTGTTTTAAGTCTTCCAAGAAAAGTGGTGGATTATCGATGAAGGAAAAGAGAATGATGACATTAGCATCCATGTGTCATGCCATGTCAACCAAGTTGACATCTTAGGATGATGTGTCATGCAAGGTTAACGTCTACGTGTCATGCCAGATCAACATAGTTGCCACATCAATAGAGTGGTGGTCGATCATCGATGGTTGGGGTTAAGTAAAATTGTAACAAGAACGTTGCTAAAGGAACTCGCCAATGGCCGATCACTAATGATTGGGGATCGATGGGATTTGTAGGCAATATTTGGTTTCGCGAGGGGGAAATGGTCAATGGTCGATGATTGACAATCGGGCATCGGGAAGATTCATGAACAGGTTAGTTTAGCAGTGAGAATCATTGATCACTGATGACTGATGTATTCGTGTGAATGGCTCAGATTTCATGTGATTCGAGATCAATGGATACAATTTAAAGGGATGTTAACAGTAGTAAAACAATTGAATTTTTAAGATTTTTTTAGGATTTTGAAGGTCGCAAACTTTCGGGTCGATTTTGAGGCCCTAAAGGACGTTCTTAGGTAATAAAACCCACAAGAACATAGTATACCAAGGTATACTATGTATTTGAATCTCATATAAAATAACTCAGAGAGAGTTTCCAACGAGTTAAAAGGTTCTCAAAAAGAAGCTTGTATGACAAAGTTGCAGCCAAAATAGTGCAGGTAAAATTTTGGCACCAAATTTACTTCCAGAAGGCATAACTCTATGCTCAGAAGTTCGTCTGGGGCATAGGAGCAGTCAATGGAAAGCTTATGACCCATAGAAGCCAACAGTGAAATCTAATTTCGGTTATGGGTACCTGAAAAATGTGTTGGGAGTGAAAGAAGACACATGTAGCATACAAAGATAAACTAGGTAAGACAATGAAAACTTCTATGGACCATAACTTTCAACTCAAAGCTCGGACTTGACAAAATGAATAGTTGTTGGAAAGGTATTAAGGAGTAGAAGACATATGTTGACCTAAAATTTTGATTTGGGCAATAAAAATTTCCAAAAAAACAATAAAGATATTTTTGTAACAGTACAAAAGTGGAAATCCACATAAATGTTGTAACTTTTCGCTAATAACTCAAATTGAGGCATGAGTACAGTCATCGGAGAGATGTTTCATATATGGATGCATATAAGGAATCAAATTTTTGATTTGGTGCACTGTGTCATATTATAGCACAAGTTGTAGGTTGGGAAAAGCCCGACCCAACCAGAAAAAGCATGTGTTACAACTATGGGATAGTACACCCAATGTCACCTCGATGAAGGTCCCACACTTCAAGGGTGACTAGGTCACTCTAGGGAGGAAATATCAATGACCCTAGGGGGATTGAGATGGAGATGGAGATAAATGGAAGTGAAACCCCTAGAGGTCAAGTCTAAGTGGAAAGAAAAGTGGGAAGAGATGCCTTGTAAGTCAAGTGATTGTTGCCCCAAAGGTATAATTCTTATCCGGATGATTGTACCTACCCGAGACACAAGAAAATTCAACTTGCAATGACAAATGTTAGTATGGATTAGAAAGTTAAGCTTGTTGTCCCTAATTTGCAGCAATAGATGACAATTTATATCTATAAGTAATACATTCAAATCAACATGTAAAGCATAAGATCAGTCAACAATATTATCAATGAGTATGGCAATCGAGTATGACTAAAAAATGACACTTTAAGGATGCCCTAGTAGGGGAAGACTCTTCTCAATAAGGAAAACCGACTTAAAGCAAGAAACCTTTCAAAAGATCAAAATTTTTGTTTCCCAGGGCAATGATTTTATATCTCCAATGCAAAAAATATATGACTAGTGCCTTTGCTATTGGGTTCTTGGTTCAAATGAAGAAAGAGTTAGAGAAGCTACCTCCCTAGGGGTGTAATCCCTTTTACTTCCCAAGGCAATTTTCTCTAGCAAAGGTTTAAGCTAAGAGGGTGTATGCCCTTATATTTCTCTTAGCAAACCCTTGTTTAATCAATAAGATGAAGCAATAAAATGATGAAGACTATGGTGGGGGTGTATGCCTTTATACTTCCCACCTAGCTCCTATCATAACAATCCTTGACTTGAAAAGAATGATAGCATAAGATTAAAAGACCGTATCAAAATCAAGAAAGATGCCAACATAATCCACCATAAAAGCTACAAAAACGCCATCCAAGGCTAGTGCCTCACTCCTCCATCAACCATTCATTAAGATAGCCATAAACAAGTGCACAAGAGACAAATAGAGCCAAGTGTAGCGAAAAATTCAGACCAATACTTCTCACAATGAGGGAGAGTTATGTTAAAATGAGATCTTATGATCTCTTATTTATACAAATGTCACCAAGGAGACTTGTCCACGAATTAAGGGGTAAATCACAAGATTAGGGGTCAACAACCTTAATATTTCCTCCTTAACAAAGTAATATTAAACAATCCATTTAAAATTTCACTTTTTTACACAAATAAAACCCTAATTACATGGACGTCACCCCTTTAGGGAACGTTTTGGTACTAGCAGAAGGTCGTTGGTGATGTAGGAGGGTAGTAAGGCTTTCCAAAGCCACATGTCAGGCATATAAATTCCTTCCTTCATGGTCAAAGCCTCCAAAACCTCAAAACGTCCAAGTTATAATGCATACCATCTCACCACCATGCCCTAGCCCCCCAAACATGACGTCAAGCTAAAAAAAAGGACATTTTGCCCCTCCTTGGAAAATTGTTTGGTCGATGAGGGACGGGCTATGTCGTCCAAGTCATCATCAAGGCCTTCTAAGTCTGATCTTTCTCATCTGGCATGTCGGCCCTTGGCATCCAACTTGTGGATTTGTAACCCCATGGAAGCCCAACTAGGATTGTTCTCCCAAAACTATCCACCAACTAGGTCCTGCAAAGACAAATGATCACGTCCTCCAACAATCTCAAGTCATAACATCATGATAAGTGGATCCAATCAATAAATAATCCATATAAGCATGTGCATCAAAGATCAATTAACTGCTCAAAGACATTATGTGACTTGTCAAGCTCGAATATGGGAGGGTTGACGAGGTGTCCTATTGGGTAGATCTTGCCCTGGGTCAAGGAGAGTTTCCAAGAAATCCCTCTCTAAGCCATGTAAAGTGGATGAAGTGGTTGGGGTCAAGACTCAATGGGAAAAAGGCTCATGACATACAAGGGGTCGTAGTGTCTCATTCATGGGTGCCTTTGTAGAGGGTGCATGGTACCTTTGTTCGCAATGCACTTTTTGCAAGCCCATCAATTGCCTTTTATCTTTCTTTCTTTGTATTTTCTTTCAATATAGCATAAAGAGAGGTTGAAGGTCACTGCCCTGGCATGGTGACCAGATGATGGCAATGTCACCCACAAACACCTAGTGGAAATGAGAAGGTTGGCTCATGATGAGACCCCCTTTCTCCCAGCCATGCAAGTGAGAGCCAGTGTCCTGGTTTGGTGACCAGATGATGACAAATGTCATACCACTAGATATTCATGGACGTGATAGGTCAGCTCGTGATGAGACCTCCTATCCTTCAACTAACCTTTTAAGCATTCTTTATTATATTGTGGGTCCCCTTTACTCAAATATAAGTGTTTCATTGCTTTCTTGGGTGATCCCTGGGCGAAGCATTTGGAAGGTTTAAACAAGGCTTTTATCTTTTACCCAAAATCAACCCCTCTGGGCCTTCAACCCCTTCTTCCCATAGAATGAGGGATAACCCCTTCTTGGGTCAATACACCCTAAAATCCCAAGAGATAAGGAAATGGAGAGTAATAATGGTGGAAAGTGGTAAGTATGTATGGAATGGTATGATGGCTCATTAAGGGAGTTCCTAGTAGGAAACCCATCCCCAAGGAAAACCACTTACTAGGGAAGAATGTCAACCACCAAGGTGAAACAGGGCAAAAGGCATAATTTCCAAGCATATATCATTAAATATAGAGCAATCCAAGATACAACGTAATCAAATGGCTTAAATATTGAAATGATGCTCACCATAACACTGACTTGTACCTCATGGAGCAAGGCCCATTGCCTTCCGGAAGCTAGCTGGTGTGGTGGATGCCATATGCAAACCTATGACCATATGTTGTGGTGAGTGGGCTTGCCATCTATCCAAAAGGGTATTGTTGGTCATGTACTCTCTTAGCACTCCATGTCTGCAACTTGAGGGCCTTGAGACATAATCTCCTTAGTTATCAACGAAATGGGGATAACATATGGCTCCTACTTGGGGACATTTGCTCGTCGTAGAGTGCATGAGAACCACAACATCTTCTGGCAGACCTGTGCCTACAAGAAAACATCAAACTGTTAAGTGCAGGATGGTCTACCCATCCTTGTTCTCATATGATCATAATAAAAACCAACTATGTTAGAAAAAGAAAATTTTGACATTTTTTCAATAAATTCTAAACTAAGCATGGAATCAATATGCAAGTAGAGCAAAATGAAAATGAGATGCATCTAAACTAGTATGATCAATCAACATGCAAAAATAGGGAATCAAGATGACTTACCTACTTACTAGGGGCATGGGCCCTGAAGAAGTCATGTGACCTAGATGTGGGGTTGGAGAAGAGACCATCTACTAGTAGTGGAATATTTCTCCCATATAATGTTGTCACATAGTACCTTTCTTTTTCATACTTCTTCCTGGCGATGTAAGGGCCAAGCCAAGAATTGTTTTCTTCTTGGTCAAATCTGGGCTTGCCCTTTCTTTTCTCCCACATGAACACGAGACTTCCTTCATTTAAATCGATACAAGGTGTATTCTTATCACGTGGAGGCTCTATGTAGACTGTGTCTTTGACAATTTCTTCGTGTTTCTCATCTTCTTCTTGTATAATATGGATAGATCCGAACTCCTTCCCATGGCACTTTGCAATCTTCTTTTTATCTGTCCATGGGGGAAACATCTTTATGGAATCTTCCTGCATGAAGGGTAACTTGGATGGATCATACTCAATAACATGTGGAAGAATATCATGGTAGTGCTCACTAACATAGTTGGGTCCCCTCAAATCCATCACATGTCTATCTTTCTTTTCCCTTTTATGTAAGATCGCATACATGCCATCATCCATGAGAATATATGCATGTGTAGGGTTCATGCTAAGGAAACCTCCAAGGGTTGAGGACCAGGTCCTTGATAACATCATCCCCCGGGCATCAAGAACATCGATCACCAATGTGTCCATGAGGACGTTGATATGTGGAAAATCTATCAAAAATACCTCAATGTCTTCACATACTCCCAAGACCTCAACTTTTCTTGAATCAATACCACAAACATTGCCATAAGGTCGGGTTGTCTTCAAACCAAGTTGTTTCATTACCTTTAGTGATATGACATTTGTTGAGGCCCCTGAATCAAGCATGAATTTGTTCAAGTGGAGGCCATTCATGCCTAATGAAAGATAGAAGGGAGGGTTCTTGTCTCTTGGTCGATCGAGATACATAGTATTCAAAATTAAGGAACGATCCTCCTTCTCGGTTGGCACCTGTAATATCCTCAAAATTTCCCTTTTTATAGAAGGGATCTTACACATCTTTGTCACTCGGACCGTCATATTCAGTTTTCCAAACATATTTGCAACATCTATATTCAATTGAATGTCATATGTAGGAGTTGTCTTAGGAAGCAACTCACATATCGGGGTTGGAGCTGGTGGAGCCACCTTTTCTACTGATGAAAGAGGAGTATTAGGTTGTAATGGAGGGGTTGAATAATTTTTTCTTCTGTAGGTTAAAATTTCCCTCCTCCTTAATTGCTTCTTTTGATCATCTGTCAATTTACTTGAGGCCCGGAGTCTCCCCTCTCTTTCTCCTATTCTTCTGGCTTCATTGATCTATTATTGAGTAACTTGGTCATCATTGAGATTGCAAATCATGAAGTTTATATCATCAGGATAATCTTCATCTTATCGGGGGCACTCATCTTCCCTATGGGGTTCTTAGCATGGGAGACACCAAGCTTCTATATCAATTGTCCCAACATGTTTCAAAGTATCTATGGTCTTTGCCTCTTGTTGAGGTCTTTGTTTCCAACCGGTGGCATCTCTCTGTTGTCTAGAAAACCGAGGTCTGGGAGTAGATTGATTTCTTTCCACTGTAGTCATATAGGTCATAAGTTGATTCTGCACTTGAACAAACTAAGTATTCATTTGGTGTATCTTCTGAGTCGGGAGGGCAATCAAATAATGAATATTGTTGGTGGAAACCTTTGTCCTTGATTTTGTCTTGTTACGAGGGTACTGAAAAGGTCCTATTTTTTAATCAAGGAGATTTTTTTCAATGTCGATATTGAACTCTTTAGCCTCTTCCAATGACGTGGGATTTTTTGTTGGAGTTACTTCACACACACCTAGGATTTATTTTTCCTAAGTTTTTCCCTTGTTTTTTAGTCATTATTAGTCATTATCCAGTCTCCTATATTTTAGGGGAGAATATTCCACCTGGAGAATATTCTCTTCAGTTTGACTAGTTGAGTTGAGTCTAGATGTTGCATCGGTTTTGTCACCATGCAACATTGGGATCATCACCATGCTAATGCACACTTGCCTTGGTTTCATCACCAGACTAGTGCATTACCCTTGATTCCTTGATCTACTCCTCGCTACACTCAGTTTCAGTCAGTTAACTGAAGACTGGTTGACTAGTTAACTCAGCTAGGTGTCAATTCACTCTCGTAACTGTTGGTGTGTGTCCAAATCACTCTATACCACCACTATGGCGCATTTTTTCTCCTTCAGTGTGCATTCATTGAGTTATACAGAGTATATCATGTGTAAATTATTCATTGTTCATTACGGTTAATGAGAATTCTTCTATTCTTTCTCTCCTTCTTATTTTTTCTCAATTTCTCTCTGCAAATGTGTGTAGTATTTTCTAGCTAGATCTATTTTGTGCAGGTTCAACACATTTACATCGTATCAGAGCAGAAGGACTGCTAAGCAAAAGCTACACCAAAAAAAATTGCAGGTACAAAAGATTGAATAGAACAAAAAGATGGATTTCCAAAAAGAATTCATTCTTACACCTTACAACTACTTTGCATGGAAGGAGAAATTAGTTATACATCTCTGAACTAGAGGATTGTACAGGTAAACCTTGAATACAAACACAAAATCGACATCAACCATAGAAAAATATAAGTACTTAAATCGAATGGATGAAGCATTTAGAACAATTTGTAGTCTTATTTCTCCTGATCTCCTTTTTCACATATCTTCCTGTAAGACTCCCAATGAAGCCTAGACCACCTTGGAAGGGCTATTTGGAAAATAGGATGATATGAGGGGACACATGTTGGAGGTGGAATTTCTCACATTGGATCTAAAAATCTTCGACAATATCCAAGATTTCTTTACAAAATTCAAGGATTTACTGTCGCAACTCAAAGCTTGCAGGGTTGATAAATCTAAGGAGGAGAAACAAATGGTTCTCACCATTCTCTCCAAACTTGGTCATGAATTCTCTGTATTCGTGTCCACATTCCATTCAGTCAGATTCGCTTATGGAGCCACCTGGAAGAAGCCTTCTCTTGAGGACTTTATCGAATCCCTCACACAAGATCAAACCAAGCTCATCAACATGGGCAAAATCAAATGCCCAAAGGCGCATGCACTTATTGTGCAAGTTGGCAGCCATCAATATCAGAAAGCTAGATATAAAGGAAAAAGGAAATCTCATGCAAATCCGAAGAAGGAAGGGTACTCAAAACCCTTCACCGATGCCTCCGGATCCAAAGGGGAAAAGGGAAGAAAAGTGGAGAATTGCACATACTGTCACAAAGGATTCCATCTAGAATCCGCATGCATGCAAAAACAAATAGATCTAATGACTCAAATACTTAATCAAAACAACCTTGGATATCGCATCCCCAAGGGTGCTAAGAAGAAGAAGCCAGAAGATCAAAATCCCAAGAAAGGCAATTCTAGCCATGCCTTGATTGCCATCAACTCCTCTCCCAATGCTTGGATCGTAGATTCAGGAGCATCACATCACATGGCTGCCTCAAACACAATCTATTATTTATTGGATGCATGCAAAGGTCCTCCTATTCTTATGGGGGACAACTCTTCAGTCGAAGTCACCGGCAAAGGAAGGATTGAACTCACCAACAGAAGCTTCGAGAATGTGTTGCATGTTCCCAAACTTCCCATCAATCTTCTCTCCGTGTATTAGATGATGAAATCTGGCATCAGAAAGAAATTCATATTCACACCAAATGAGGTGGACATCTATGAAATGCAAACCAACTATAGGGTTGCTACCGGTGAGGTAAATCATCAATCTAGATTGTATACATTTTCAGAATTTATTGAACCAGACTATGCTTTACTGCTTACCCATGCTGATGAAAGTAGTAGGATATGGCATGAAAGGTTTGGACATTTGAATTTCAGATATATGCAACATCTTAGCAAGCAAATATTGGTTGATGGTTTACAGAACATCCATTTCTCCAAGGGAGTATGTGAGGGATGTGTTCTTGGAAAACACCCTCAAGAGAAATTCAACAAAAGAAAATCTCAGAGAGCTTCCGCGCCTTTAGATTTGATCCATAGTGACTGGTATCACGCAATTTGTACTTTGATAGAAGAGAAAGGTGAAAGAGAGAAAATTGGTGAAACGAGAGACTAATCCTATCACTGTCACCTCAATAGGATGTCTCTTTCTATTTAGGGTGGTAGGCCCAGGGGAGACATCCCCAGTGACCTGGAGTTTTGAGAAGGCAATGGATAAAGGCTACGTTAAAGGTCCCCTCTCACAATTCACTACCAATCAGAAAATCCAGTTAAACAACCAATGAAGATACAATATCCCAGAAGTGTACCTTCCCGGAACAAAGCAACAAGAAAACTATATGTTTGCAAGTACACTTGTTGTTAGTACTTCATAAAACCTCGGACTTTGTCAAATAAAGCAAGTGGATGATATGAATGTGAAGTAAATAGAAATTTATAATAACAAATATAGATAACAATAGCTTCACAATTATGTCTCAATAATGCTTCAATAATGACCAGAAATGATAACACAAACTTAGCAAAATGCTAGTATTTGTCAGAGGTAAAGAGGGCAATGTAAAATCAGCTCTAACATTTGTTTTTAGATGCTTTTAATGCTGCTAAGTATGGTTGTATCTTACTTTAGTAACAACGGCAACAAGATTAGTAAGTTAGGTTATTCTAGTGTTAGAAGTTGTTAGTAGGTTGTATGAAAAATAGGGCTTGAAGGTTGTTTGATCAAATTACTCAAAGGAGGTCTTAGACTAGTGCTTTCTTAGGGAAAAATGGAGTCAAAGTGAAACAATAGATGTTGAAGGTAGATGATAATAGAAGAGTTAAAGACAAGAGAGGTTGATGATTTGGAGTGTTGGCAACCCAAGGCTCCAATTATTGAACCCTAAAAAGAAACTAGCTACTAAGGTGTAGGTAACCCTAGGCCTTAGTGGATTTCCTCCCTCTCTAACTCAAGGATGAAGCAAAAATGACTAGGATGAAGCAATTGATGCTAGGGTGTTGCAATGGAAAGGCCCTAGCAAAGCTCCAAGGGAAATCATCTTCTTGGCACAATCTAGTAGGTGGATAACAAATTAGAACAAGGACAATAACATGTACTTGATCTTTAGGGTTTAGGCTAGAAATTTCATAAGCTTTAGAAAAAATGCAAAGTAAGGATACTGTAACCATTCAAAAGAAAGAAGAATTGCAGAATTTTACTTACATTCACCAAGCATAATCTAACACATCACCTAGTTGTAGACTTTCCACCAAGAAAAATGCCCCAAAACAACAAAATTTGCCTTCCTTCAACAAGTGTGCACTAAATTTAAGTCCATAAACCGTAATTAGGGCACAAATTTCAGACCTCACACAAGTGTGTGTGAAAGATCCTGAAAAAATGAGAGTTTAGACTCTCTATTTATATAATATCATTGACCTTTAATTACACTTTAGGTAAAAAAAGGCTAACATGGCCAGTTTGCATCAAAAATATTGTTTTACATTAAATGTCACAATTAAAACCATAAATCAAGCATAAAAGGTGACATCATGCCCTTTTAGGGTGACGTTAGGCCCTTTTAGGGCAACATTAGCCTCATGAAGCAAAACGTTAGGCCTTCTTGGGCCTCAGGAGCCTGCCACACGTGCCACTTGGCACACAACTGCCTCTAAAACCTCCCAAAGCATTGGATGATGTCATGGGTGACCTGGGTGACGTCATGGTCCTTCCAAGGCCTACATCATGGTGGAAAGGGCACAACCCCTTAGGTCTAGGCTTGTCAGGCAACCCCTGGTGGAACGCCCTCTTCTCTCTCCGATGCAATCCTCTGATCTGTCTCTTCCCCTTGCTGGGGTCTCAAAATCCATCTAGTGGGATTTTAGCCCCATGGAGGTCCTAACTAATCATCTCCCCATGTGTACCTGTCCTCTGGGTACCTGCCATCGGGTGTGGACCTGCAACATCAAGAGATACGCCCTCCATGGGCTCATAAGTCACAGGGATCATAGCAACGTCAATCACATCTAATCATCAAATTTATTAAACATGTGCATAAAACCCCCTTTACCCGGACAAGTGCTCAAAATCATTATACTAATCTACAAGCAAATCTAGGCCATGTGAGTGGATGAGGTGGTAAGGGATGTCTGGGCAAGGGGTGTAGTGATAGCAGGGAAATGTATGGCTTACCTGTGGGTGCCTCTAAAGAGGGTGAGCTTCACCTGTCATGGATGCAAATGTTTCCAAGCCCATTCATGCCTTTTATCTTTTATTTTTATTGCTTTTTCTTTCAAGAGGCTAGCTAGGGGACACTGCCCTGGTGTGGTGACCAGTGGTGGCAATGTTACCCACAAGAATTTCACAAAGATGAGAAGGTTGGCTCGTGATGAGACCCCCTTTCTCTTGGCTATGCCACCAAGAGCCACTACCCTAGTGTGGTGACCCACTGTTGGTAGTGTCATACTGCTACATGCCCATGGACCTAATAGGTTGGCTCGTGATGAGACCCCCCATCCTCTAACTAGGTCTTGTTTTATTATTTTTATGGGTACCTTTATTTCTTGCTAAGAATATTTTTATTGCTTTCTTGGGGATCCCTGGGCGAAGCATCTCAAGGTTTCATTCTTTTGGATTTTATCTTTTTACAACTACTTTTACCCTCTGGTCCTTTAGCCCCTTCTTCCCACAAGGCAAGGTACAACCCTTAGATATTTGGCCAACCCAATGCCTGGACCAGTGTAATGGGATGTATGAGTGGGAAAAAGATGAAAAGTGGTAAGTATGGTGGGAGCGGACGATGGCCTTTCATGAATCCCCCCAGTGGAAACTCAAACCCTATTGGTACCAGCTTACTAGGGCATCCTATCAATCCCCCCAGGTATGGTCAAGTGGAAAAGCATAAGATCCAAGCACATGTTAGAAGCAAAAAGAATTAAATGCACATATTCAAACATTTTGACGATTAGAGTGACACATACCATGATACCAAGACTCATTACCTCGTGGAGCAAGATCCATCTCTACTACAGGATCGGGTCGATGTTATGGATGTTGTTGCTGCTGACAAAGTGGACGCGCTAAAAAATGAAAGGATGGGCCCTCCAGGGCCATTCTCAAGTTGATTTGGCTCTCGGTACTCCATGTCTAGGACCTATGGGCCTCAAGACATAATCTCCTTAGTTATCCCTAGGTTAGGGGATAACATCTGGCTCCAACTTGGGGACATGTGCTCACCGTAGAACGCATGAGAAACTCAACATCTTTGGCATAACTTGTGACCTGCTTGATCTCAACATAAGACTATTAGTGATCATTTGGGCTGGTGATATCACCCCCGACTCGTATATATATATATATATATATATATAGTAGATAAAATGAAAGCAAGCATATATACAAATGGAAATACAAACTATTCTAGAATGAAATGCAAACGATATATACAATGAATGCAAATGCTTACCTACTTACCTATTGGTTGAATGCCAGGTGTAGTCAAATAGCCAGTGAAACCATCCAAACAATGTCTCCCCGTACCTGCCTCTATGCTTCATCATAAACCAAAGCAGTGTTAAGTTAAGCACAAAAATAACATGAGTTAGAAAATGTATTGTATGATTGGAAATTGTAAGGTCTAGCTCATGGAGGCGGGTGGGAGGGAAAAAGTGGTTCCAAGTCATACTCTCAAGAAAGTGCTCAATCCATCTCAGAAAAGGATTATGAAAAGTCAGAGGTTCAAAAGACCGACTCAAGGAGTCTGAATGTTGGCTACCTCAGACGTCTTCACAACTTGAGGCCTAGGAAGGGATTAGCAAGAATCGAAAGGATGACTGACAATTCCTTAAGGGGAAGATGGAAAATTGTGATATTGAGCTTATTCTTGAGGTACTCAACCTTCCCCTAAAATCCAAAAGGAGTTTTTGTCCTACAGAAGACTTGGGATAAGGGACATGTTTCCAAACCATACCTTTAGTGACATAGCGAGGTAAAGTAATCAAAGGGAGGTGGAAAATCTTATCACAAGTATCATGCTTAATGCATGTAACTTCCTCACTTTTATCAAGATCTGAGCACAACAATGGTTGATAACTTTCTTCATAGAATAAATCTAAGTGCTCAGAGGAACAGTCATCAAAGTCCTCAAGGTATGACCGAAAATTATTAGGAGAGTATACCATCAAGTCATCCTTGGGTGTCTGAATAAAATTGGTAATCATGCCATGTTCTTGTTGCCAAATGTCAAATTCATTAGTAACTTCATGTGATAACGACAAAGAAAACTTTTGGACATGACCCTCGATGTCGTAAATGGGATCCCCATCATATCCAATAATATCCCAATTGCACTTCCCGACATGTATGAACTCTTCAATATTATCAACAAAATCATTATAGCATGAAGGGGTAAAATTATCCAACACTTCTTCACTTCCCACATCACAAGGTAAATAATCATTTAAAATTTGGGAAGGGAGACAACTCACCTTGCTTTCTTCTTCTTTTGCAGGAGCTTCAAATATTTGGATAAATTTATCAAATGGAAGACTTGCTTCTACATCTTCAATTGCACAACAAGGAGGATCTACCTTTCCCAAGGATTCCATTTCTCCTTCACTCTCTGAATCATAGAACAAGGTATTATCAAAAATCCTGAAAAGGAAAGTGACTAACCTCATCCTCTTCTTCTTGTGCAGAAAAAATGGGATTTTGGATGGCTTCATCAGAGGGAGGATGACACATAAATACTTCATCATCGTGTTCGATATCCCCAGGTTCTAGCTCGTCAACCACATCTTCATTATTCTTGGCAGGAGAACAAGTAATCCTTTTCTCTTCCTTGTGGGATTGGAAAACCTCATCGAGATCCTTTCCCTTAGCCTCTTGTTGGTCGATGATAGGTTCCCGTTCTTCTTGGAAATCAACAGTAAGGGTCTCATGGGAAACCAAGCTCTCCAAACTAAGAGTGTCTGGGGCAAAGAGGTGTTTTTTCTGGGACAAGGAGATATTTTCCTCGATCCTTTTAGCCATGTCATGAACTTCAAGGAGCGTTCTTGGGCCCTTTTTACTGAGGGGAAACCCTAGATGCACCAAGAGTGCATTGATATAGAGATGAACGATGTACTTGTCTTCAGGATAATGTATTTCATGAATTTAATATAGTATGCCCTCAAACCTATCCTGGAACTGTCTGACAGTTTCATTCTTAGTTTGTTTTATATGCTCGAGTATTTTTAGTAGTATTGGGATGTCTTCCAATTGAATACCCCATTGTTTGAGAAAAATTTCTTCCAATTGTTCCATAGTTGTGATGCTAGCATTAGGGAGGTTGTCATACCACCTCCTAGCATTACCATGAAGACTGGCAGAGAAGAGATTCATTGCCAAATCTTCAACATCGTCATTGATAGGGTGGAATTGAAAGAAAGCCCATAAATCACCCATGTGATAGTCGGCTATTTCCCCTTCACAACCAGTGAATCTAGGGGTGAGATCGGAAGAGCGT
>CBVK0101698984.1:0-11865 GCA_900067695.1 Picea abies | reverse complement strand
TTTACAAATTATAGGAAAAATGTCAACACAATTTGGGAAGTTGGAGTAGTTGATGGTACAAGGGAAAAGTCCTTCAAGAATATTGCAAGTGCAAGAAAGATTAATTTCCAAAATTTATTTAAAGAGCCCGACTTAGAAAATATTGAAGATATGATGAAGGAAGTGAGAAGCTTTCCTAGGTGTTTTGATCAAAGGACGAATGAAGAATTAGACACTGAAGTGACAAAAGATGAATTGAAGGTAGTCCTACATTCATTCAAGAAGTCAAAGAGCCTAGGGAAAAATGGATGGCTTGTGGAATGTTGTATTGGATTTTATGATTTCTTAGAAGGGGAATTGTTAAGTGTGATAGATGAATCTAGACTTTTAGGGAAAGTCTTGTGAGCATTAAATTCAACTTTCGTTGCCCTCATCCCAATAAAGAATGATCCCCAATCCTTTGAATATTTCTGGGCTATGTCTTTATGCAACCTTTATAAAGTAATTTCCAAATTCATAGCTAATAGCTTGAAGGGGATGCTATCTAGTTTTATTTCTCAGGAACAATGTAACGTTCCTAACCACCCAGGTTGGGCCACATCACACAAAAATCTCCCAATTACAACTTTGATACCACTTTGTAACTTGCATACTTCTGCAATTGCTCAGATTAATGCAGATAACAACATCTATATACAAATACAACATATAAAAAAAACCCATAAGAATAATTGAATAAATATTAACATAACACATAAATTAACACACAATAAACACATAACTTTAGTAACAAGAACACCAATTGCGTGAAGATCTTCCATTTTCCTCCCATCCTTAGACCACATACTCATAAACTCTCAGTAGTGGGTTGCCCCATAGCCAAGGCTAAATTCCACCTGGGTAAAGGATTTCTAACCATTCTAAGGTCTCTTTAATCACTTACAAACTCAAACACAGGTGCCAACTTAAACTAACAACCTATAGTCCTCATTCCCCACATGCCTGTCCCACCCCAAGAAGTGTGACCCTTCTCTGCTCAATAATCCTTTGGCTACCCCACTTCCCTTCCAAGGCTTCAACAATAGGTCAAACAGGAAATCACAGAGCCCTATAGCTTCAGTTTGGCACCTTGGTAAATCAAATTACCAACAGTTCTCTCACTTGGAGAGAATTATCATGGGCCTGACAACCCGCTTCTTCAGTGTCCTACAGGCCTAACAACCTACTTGTTCAATGTCCTACGAGCCTAACAATCCACCTCTTTATTCCAACTCCTAATCTAACCAATGTCTTGGTACATGTACTAGCATCATGAAAGTACATATGACAGTAGCATGGAGGTAGTAAGGTGCAAATGATAATGGGAATATCCCCCAAAGGAACTAAATTTCCCCAATTATATTTTCATGTTCCCCAACTTAACACTTGTCATGTTGGGAATTATTTTGGTTCCACATGGATTTCGTCACAAGGTGATACATTCCTCAACATAAGGTCGATTTAGGATATATTTAAATATCCATACTTTATACTTTATATATTTTTGGGAATATTAATAAAATATTCCTTTGGGCTTAAGCCCCCTAGCTTAGTCCCTTTTCCCTAGAATCTTAGACCCCCTTTCCCATTTTGGTGGAGTTTACCCCCCCATACTCTTTTACATGGTTGGTCTGCAACAATGATGTATTTTCATTAAAACTGAGTGTAATTTCATTTTACAAAAATAGGCTCGCTGGCCTTTTAAATTCTGGCTCACCAACCCAATAACCATACAAGAAATCTGGATTCAAAATACATTCATACAAAGGAACTCTGGCCCGAAAGTATCCCGGTTCATCTTCCTATATGTACAATTACATTTATATTTACAATGGGATTCGACCTAGGGGTATTACAAACAATTTGGGTTCCTTTTTAATAGACAGAGTCATGATGTAGTGGGCACAACCCAAGAGGGCCTACACACCATCAAGCTTGAAAATTTTCCATATGTGGTTATGAATATCTATTTATCAAAGGAACATTAAAAATAAATTGGTTTATATCANTTTATGAATGGGTATGAATCTACAAACTATCAATTGGATCTTATGTTGTGTGTCCTTAGCCTCTTTTTTTATGTTGATCAATGGATCTCTTTCAAGATTCTTTAATGCTTCATGAGGGCTCAAGCAAGGTTTCCCTGTGTCCCCCTTCTTGTTTTTCCTGGTATAAAAATGATTAAGTTGACTGATTATGGGGGCTAGAAGGGAAGTAGTCATTGATGATATCTGAGTTGTAGGTTTAGTTTACATCTCCCATCCACTTTTTGTAGATGATATATTGATTTTTGCACACGACTCCCTAAGGTAGATAAGCCATTTTAAACCCCTTTTGGACACTTATTGTGGAGAAATAGGAATGGAAGCAAACTTAATTAGATCTTGTATGATTTTTAATGGGTTGGGAGATGAGTTAGAAAGACAAATCTCTTAATTACTCCCTTTCACTTCAGAAAGTTTGGTTCAAGGCCTCAAATATTTAGGGTTGCATTTAAAACCTAATGATTACAAATTTGCTAATTAGCTGTGGTTGTATAAGAAGATTGAAGCAAAAACATCTTTTTGGTGCAACAAATGGCTTTCTAGAGGAGGTAGTTTGGTTCTTTTCAAGTCTGTACTTGAAATCATACTTGTTTATTGGATATTGATAGCTCACATCCCAAAAAGGATACTTGGCAAGATAAGAAAAAATGGCTTTAAATTTCCATGGATAGGAAAAAAGGAAATTGAAGGGATCCCTTTGGTCAAATTGTAGTGTATCTAGGGGAATAATATGGATTACCTAGGGAGGTACCCAAGGGGAATAATAATAGATAGTTATTGTTATGTATGAAGGACACTTTTAATAAATAAGGCCTATTGTGAACACAATAAGTGTAAGAGGGCTTACTACAAGGTTCCCGAGTTTAAAACATTTCCATGTATTTAACCAAGCCTTGGCAACAAAAATCCTATGGAGGCTCTTGTTTATTAATTGACTATGGGAAATTTTTTGAAGTCAAAATATATTTTGGGCTGATTTCTTGAGGACTAAGTGAGGTTGGGAAAAAAATATTTTAAGGGTTCTTCAATAGTTTGGAAAGGCTTGGTCAAGGATTTCCCAATTATTGGTAAGTAGGTAAACTAGAAGATTGGAAGAGGGGATAAGGCAAGGTTGGGTGAAGATCCTTGGATAGGTTATCAAGGTAACTTTAGATTATCCCCTCCTTTGCTAGAAGAGCTTCATTCAAAGGGTTTTTCAATATTAGTTGATGTTTCCAAACAAGTGGGGCTTGGTGGTTGGTTTTAAGATTGGTGTTCAGCTGAGGACTTAAACTTACCAATAAATGTTGTAAATGAGTGGTCTAATTGAGCCACTCTGTTTAAACATTATGCAATTGTGTTATAGGACTAGGAGGATGAGATTAAGTGGTCAAAAAACAAAGTTGTTGGGACCCTTACAACAAAACTAGGTTACAAGGCCTTGCTGTAAGTTACGTTGGAGGTAGATTTGAGGAATGATAGGGTTTGGTGGTGGAAGTTTATTTGGAAAATGGAAAACCCATTAAAAACAATAATCTTTTTATGGATAGCATTATCTAATACGATTCTTAGGAAGATACACAAAAATGAAGTTGGAATGGGCCAAGAAGATGTGTTTTGTGTAAAATGGATTGTGAATTAGTGGATCATCTCTTTGTAAATTGTTCTTTTACAAGGTTTTTCTAAAATGAAGTCCCATTGTTGGTTAATGGTATAGCTTCTTGGTATCAAGGAACATTGGAGGAAAAATTCTCCAGGTGGATCTCAGATAAGATTGTTTTAACTCATAGAGCCTTACACTGCTACGTTCTTTGAGGATTATGGCTATCTAGAAACAAAACATTGTTCTAGGATAACACCTTGTCAATAGGCTAGATAACCCAATCCATAAGATTGTTTTATAGGGAATGTTGGAAGGCCCTAACTTTGAAAATTATCAATTCTTTAAAGGAACTAATGATTGACTCTTCTGTAGCCTAGGGTTTATTGATGGTTCCTATTAAGGATCTCTAGGTAAGTGCAGGGTTGGAGTGATCCTTCACATGCCACCTTTGCATTATTTTTCATTAAAATATGGAGTCAGACTAGGAGTAAATAATAGAGGTGATATTTTTTCCTTGTGTTTATTGATGAAAAGAACTGTAGATAAAGGAATCATGTAGTTACAATTGTTGAGTGACTCTAAATTACTTATGGATTGGGAAAATGACAAGTGTCAACTCACAAATATAGTTTGGGGTCCTATTACACACATAGTTTTTGAGGTTATCTACTTTACCCATATTTTTCAAGGAATTCAATACAAAGAAGACTTAAGCTATCGCAATTTTCTCTCTCCTTGCTAGAAGGCACATTGATGGCTCAAGAATACAAAGGAGTAGATCTCTTGTCAGATTCTCTCATTTCTATTTTGTGACTTGATGTGGACAATGATCCTTGTAGAAAAGGTTGTTATGGGGTAATGCCCTAGATTCCTATTGGGACTATTATGTAACGATGATGAAAGTTATGGCAATCCTCTTAAAAAACCGATGTTATGCTTTTGGAAGATTGTAATATGCATAAGCCTTGATGCAACATAAGTTTTTTTTTTATTTTGAAATCATAAGCTATGAGGTTTGGACAGTGTGTACTTTGATTTCTCCCTAGAAATATAAAATATAATGTTTTTTTTTTCTTGAAAAAAAAGAGATTTTAATATAAAAAAAATGTGTATTATTTGAATTGTTATAATATGTAATATGGTCATTTCCCCCGTGATGTAGAACAATTGGTGATGGAATGTACTCTTAAGGCACTCCATAATGTGAAGTCACAGGTTCAAAACCCTTGACTTACCTTGTGTGCCACGTGATGGGTTGTGTGGGCATTCCTAAAGGTTATAGTTGTAGCAATAAGATAACTTGACCCCATGTCACACGAGTATGAGCATGACTAGTTGCCGATTCCACCAGTCACAAAAAATTGTTGAGTGTAGAGCATTGTAGATTCATTGCAATTGTAAATTAATTGCCAAGTTGCTAGGGAAAACATTTCCACATTTATTTTTAATTTCAGTGGTTGCATTGACGTGGCACATATATGTGGTGTTGGTGGCTAGATACTTCTGGAGGATTTCAATAAAAAATATCTAATACCATGTTAGATTTCACACCTTCGTAAGATATTGCGCTCAAATAATTTAACACCTAAACCTAGGTAGTTAAAAAAAAATCCGTTTGAATCGATCTTAAATCCATTTATTCACATACTACACAATTTATAAACATATCTGGGGCACATAACATGTATTCCACGTTAACATGAGCACGATTCGAAATTGAGATAACAAAAAAAGTATTTATAATAGTTTTCTTGCATACACCTCCCTACAGTTACACTTATAATAAACAAATACAATTATAATAAATATGCAAAGTCTAAGGCACATGAAAACGTTTTCCCTCACAAACACATATGTAAGCAACTAGACTTATTTTGTGCTCAAGATTCCTATGGTTTGAGTTAGAATTCATAGAAACCCAAGTTTTAGAAAATTTGATCAAATTCATGGTAGCTCTTGTAAAAGGAATGCAAGCCCCAAGAACAATAATATTTACCTAGCATATAAATACTCAACATCGCCCATGCATCCCTATCCTACCGACAGGGACTTGCTACTCTGCAACTCGTCATGTTAATTTATAATACATATTTTCAGGTTTACTCAAAGGAAAATGCTATATCTAATTTTATTTTTCCATATCTAAGTTTACTTAATGGGACGTCATGTTGTATTGCATGGTGAATGTTATATTTGGCTATGATTATCTTAATTATAATATATTATATTTTTTAAAAGAATATTTTGCTTTTTTATAAGGAATATTACAATTTTTAATTATTATAAATAAAATAAATTTGATTATGAAATAAATGAGTGATATGGTTTGAACAATGACATTATGGATCATGACTTCCATTTGATTGACTATGGAGAGGATGAATATTTTAGCACACATGCTATTTTATGCTTACAAGACGAATTGTTGGAGGTTTGGTAGAGCACATGCATGTTTAATGTTGACTTGACAAAGGACCAAGGTCTTGCGGATTTAGTCAGTTATGTGACAAATGGAAATCATAGGAGGGAGTAAAGGGCTGTGCCATATCATGGCGCACATGACCTACATGTCACTCCACTATAAGGGCATTCAATCCATAGGCCAAATTATGCTGAATTGTTTACTTTTCATGGATTGGAGGGGTCTCGTTATTCATTAGAGTTTGCTTCTCCTCCAAAGGGTTCCCCATGATTTTTATCGGACTAATCGGTAAGTGCATACACAAACTAATCTCCCTAGTTTCACCCCAAAACTAGAACAAAACAAGAGAAAATATAAAACTTTCCTTAAGTTTCAATCATCAAGCATACTAACTAACAAGAGATAAATGACATACCTTTTAATCGTCATTTGTCCTCTCTAGTGTCATCCTCGCTTCATTCCAAGGATTATGGGGTGTTGAACCTGTAAAAAGACACAAGACAATGAAGTGAAAGAAACAATGTATACTCAACAAAACCTATGTATGTGATCAAGGAGTCATACAATAAAATAAAACCAATTTTATGGGAAAGAAATATATCACTGTATTAAAGATATGAAAAGGAGAATACAACTAATGCCTTGACGTTGCAAGGTCCCTTCCAACAATTGTTTGCTTCCCACCCACTTTTTGTCCATGGATTCTGAGACCAACAATATTTCTTGACAAAGCAAAGCTCAAAGCCAACATAGGCCCAAAAACTCCAAGCTACAAAATACAAGAACATTCCAACTAAACACTAGCCAACTAACTTTTCCCATGCGAACTATTCTTTTTTTATAAGATGAAAAGGATAGGGTGAGGAGGTTAGGATGATCCCATGAGATTAGGGATGTGACTCAGATCCAAACCGATCGGAGGCCACCTCACCGCTCGAAGCTTCTATTCTATAACTTTCGAGAAATTCCTCTTTTTCCTTCATACAAAAATCGTCACACCCTTAACACTGAGCAAAATGCGAAGACGTCGCAGACCACTATGGTGCAACCTACGACACTCCTATATCATCGCACCCTTAACACTGATCAAGGTGCGACGATCCCACTTTATGAGGTTTTTACAAAGGAAAAGATAACTTCATTTTTTAGGAAGTTTTCATCTTCATTCTATCCTCAGGAATTCAGGCCATTGATCCTTCTAAAGACAAAGGATAGGTTTACATCATTAATGGTCATAGGGGTGACGACAATAATGTTTAACAATGCTCTGGCCAAATCAACCTAGGTTCATTAGGCGAGTTGGGTTGTGTCAAGAAGTGCAAAAAGGATAAATCGATGAGACAATGGTCAAAGAGAATCAAAATTGTGCTTGGTTGAGATGTTGGGTTGGAAAGAGTGGAGGCTTTGTCAACTATAGCTTTAGTTGACAGGTTTATGGGGAAGCTGATGGTAGGAGTGTCTTTGTAAGATTGGTTGGGAATTGGTTGGAAGATTTTGTTGGGTTATTTACCCTTGTTTCCCTTGATGGTTAGAGGTTGTTTGTGCTTCGAAACGAGAAGCAAACTTACTGTAGAGAAGGTTCTCTTGTGTTCTTGGCTCTGGTGGCCTTCTAGTTTGGTTTTAAAATCTTGGTACCTTGGTTTTGATCAAAGCCAAGAACCTATGGTCATTAAACACTTGCGGGTCCTTCTCTTAGGCTATCCTATAGAATTATGGTGCAAATAATCTTTGTTAGTATTTGTGAACTCCATTGGAAGGTTTGTAGCAATGGAAATAGATATTTGGCTTAGCCTTGACAAAAGAATGGAAAAGGTTTTGGTTGAAATCGATCTTATGAGGAGTCTTCCGACATAAATTGATGTAGAGTGCGGGGAATATTCCTTCACATAGAAACTTGATTATTGGAATATGCCATTTTGGTGTGCATCATGTCATGGTTTAGGGCATCTTTGGAGAGAGTGTAAGTCTCCTTCTACCTTGTGGAATTACAAAAATAAGGTATGGAAAAAGGTGCAGGTGGAGGAAAAGGTCATGACCTTTGAAGATGGATGGGTCGAAGGTTTTTCCAACAAGGGGTGGTCTAGAAGTTGGAGGCTAGAGGGTTATGGACTTAGTTCCTAAGGGAGTGGAGGATACCTCACAAAAGGATTTGAAGGAAGTGAATATTGTCAATGGTATATTAATTTCTCCCTTACCATAGTTAATTCCTCTTGCTTCATTACTAGATGTTGGAAATTGTGTGGGCAAGGGTAGGAATTTGGATTTGCCTGTCTCCTATTTGTGTATCCCTACGAGGTTAGCTTGTAGTGAATCCCTAGGTTGTAAAGGTGTTAAACACGCTAAGAGAGGTGGGTTTTTCTTCTTTTGGAAACCCTTTGAATCATTGCAAATTTCTCGATATGACCAAGCCCCCAAAGCATTCTTTTAAGAATAAATACCAATTTCATCCTTGAAAGACTTCTTATATGTAGGATAAGGGAGAAGTGGAGGGAGGTCTTGCCTTAGTCCTAAGAAAACCTATACCTATCAGAAAAAAATCCAATATCTCCCTATCTATGTTGAAGGCATTGAAATAAGTTCTAGAGGGAAAGCATGTGACCATTAAAGGGGTACTTAGATAAGGTAAATCCCCCAAAATGTGTCAAAACGATATATTTATCATTAAACGTGAAAGAAGTTGGGGGTGCTCCAAAATTTCTAGCTCCCAAAAGAGTTTATTTTGTCTACAAAACTATATGTTGTGTTGTTTTAGGAAACATTGTGCTTATTTTCTAAGGCCATAGATGTGTTGTCTTATTTCTTAAATAACTGGAGTTTTTTGCACCATTGATTCAGAGGGTTTATCTAGGGGTATTGTGTCTGGGAAGAATTGAAGCATTGATGCTATTTTCACAGATGTCATTTTTGCAGGTGTCATTCTAGAAGGAAAAGCTAAGGCCCTAGGGATTTTTTTAGGTTTTTGAATGTTAATGGTCCTTATGGGGACAAAAATACATGTTGGGACATGTTAAAGGATCCACAGTTTTTGGTTGGTGACAGTTTAATTGAAGGGGGGTATTTAAACCTAACACTAAATCCCAGGGAGGTTTGGGGAGATGATGCCAGGGTTGATCCTCCAGAAAAATACTTCTATAATATTTTTGATGAGCTTGATTTGGTTAATGTGGAACCTGTGAATTTAGTCTCAACATGGAGGAATTATAGGAGAGGAAGAGATGGGATTTCTAAAATATTTGATAGAATTATTGTGGTTGGGGAGGTGTTGAAAGAGGTAGGAAGATATAAATATTGGGTAGGGTCTAGAGGCTCCTTTGACCACCCCCAATTCTTCTCTAGCTAGAAGAATTTGATGAGAAGCCTCCAGCTCCTTTTAAATTCAACAACGCCCGACTTGAAGATGGATCATTTATTCTGATCATTTCTAGTAATTGGAGGATGTATGATGCTTCTTAGGGGGGACCTGCCATGTATCAATTTGATAGTAACTTAAAACAAGTAAAAAAACTTGCAACATATTGGGTTAGAAGGAAAGAAGTAGGATTTGATTGAAGTAGAAGGAAATATATCCTCTTTGTTTAATACAAATATTTATGGAGTTTCATTCTCTAAACGTTCTTGAAGAATTTTTTATTTATTTTTTATTATCTTGGACAATGAAGAAACTAAATGAAGGATCAAACATTTAGCTACATGGTTTGCTCAGGGATACAACAATACCAAATTCTTGCGCAATTTTACAAATTATAGGAAAAACGTCAACACAATTTGGGAATTTGGGGTAGTTGATGGTACAAGGGAAAAGTCCTTCAAGAATATTGCAAGTGCAAGCAAGATTAATTTCTAAAATTTATTTAAGAGCCCAACTTAGCAAATATTGAAGATATGATGAAGGAAGTAAGGACCTTTCCTAAGTGTTTTGATCAAAGGACGAATGAAGAATTAGACACTGATGTGAAAAAAGATGAATTGAAGGTAGTCCTACATTCATTCAAGAAGTCAAAGAGCCTAGGGAAAAATGGATGGCTCATGAAATGTTCTATTGGATTTTATGATTTCTTAGAAGGGGAATTGTTAAGGGTGATAGATGAATATAGAATTTTAGGGAAAGTCTTGTGAGCATTAAATTCAACTTCATTGCCCTCATACCAAAAAAGAATGATCCCCATTCCTTTGAATATTTCTGGGCTATGTCTTTATGCAACCTTATATATAAAGTAATTTCCAAAGTCATAGCTAATAGCTTGAAGGGGATGTTATCTAGTTTCATTTCTCAAGAACAATGTAACGTTCCCAACCACCTAGGTTGGGCCATGTCACACAAAACTCTCCCAATTATAGCTCTGATACCACTTTGTAACTAGTATACTTTTGCAATTGCTCAGATTAATGCGGATAACAACATCTATATACAAATACAACATATACAAAAAAACCCATAAGAATAATTGAATAAATATTAACATAACACATAAATTAACACACGATAAACACATAACTTTAGTAAAAAGAACACCAACTGCATGCAGACCTTCCATGTTCCTCCCATCCTTAGACCACATCGCTCATAAACTCTCAGTAGTGGGTTTCCCTAGAGTCGGGGCTAAATTCCACCTGGGTAATGGATTTTTAACCATGCTAAGGTAGCTTTAATCACATACAAACTCAGACACATGTGACAACTTAAAATAACAACCTACAATCCCTCATTCCCCACATTCCTATCCCACCCCAGTAAGTGTGTCTCTTCTCTGCTCAATAGTCCTTTGGCAATCCCACTTCCCTTCCAGGGCTTCAAAAACAGATTAGATAGGAAGTCCCAGAGCCCTGTAGTTGTAGTTTGGCACCTTGGTAAATCAAATTCCCAATAGTTCTCTCGCTTGGAGAGAATTATTATGGGCTTGAAAACCCACTTCTTCAATGTCCTACAGGCCTAACAACTTGCTTGTTCAATATCCTTCAGGCCTGACAACTTGCTCGTTCAATGTCCTACAGGCCTGGCAACTCGCCTCTTCATTCCAACTCCTAATCTAACCAGGGTTTTGGTACAGGTACATATACTAGCAGCATGAAGGTACATATGGGATTAGCATGGAGGTAGTGAGGTGCAAATGATAATGGGAAGATCCCCCAAAGGAACTAAATTTCCCCAATTATATTTTCATGTTCCCCAACTTGACACTTGTCATGTTGGGAATTATCTTGGTTCCACATGGATTCCATCACAAGGTGATACATTCCTCAACATAAGGATTTAGGATATATTTAAATATCCATACTTTATACTTTGTATAGTTTTTGGAATATTAATAAAATATTCATTTGGGCTTAAGTCCCCTAGCTTAGCCCCTTTTCCCCAAAATCTTATCCCCCCTTTCCCATTCTAGTGGAGTTTACCCCCCCATACTCTTTTACGTGGTTGGTTTGCAACAATGATGTGTTTTCATTAAAATTGAGTGTAATTGCATTTTACAAAAATAGGCTTGTTGGCCTTTTAACTTCTGGCTCACCAACCCAATAACCATACAATAACTCTGGCCTCAAAATACATTCATACAAAGGAACTCTAGCTTGAAAGTATCCTAGTTCATCTTCCTATATGCACAATTACATTTATATTTACAATGGGCTTCGACCTAGGGGTATTACAAACAATTTGGGTTCCTTTTTAATAGATAGAGTCATGATGTAGTGGGAACAACCCAAGAGGGCCTACACACCATCAAGTTTGAAAAGTTTCCATATGTGGTTATGAATAATGATTTATGAAAGGCACATGACAAATAAATTGGTTTATATCA